>NC_051168.1:126770768-127059740 GCF_013339725.1 Rhipicephalus microplus
ATCCCTTCTCGCACTGTAAAGTGTCTGCTTTTAAACCTACTGGTGTCGCGGAGAGCAATTCACGTTCACCCCATCTCGATAGGTTGTGCGTTTTTCCGCGCAAAACAATCACACGACTGGGCACGTACATAGAAAAACGCACGATCCTGTCAAGCACACATGAATGTTTTCGTGGGTGCACTCCGAATTCTTGTGCCAAAAATCCATGTAATTTTTTGTATGGTTAGAATTCACCCCAGCTGCCTCATAAATATTTTAAGAGCGCTAACTTGAAGTATACGTATTTCAGTAATCTACATTATGTGCTGAAACTAATAGTACACTCTTACCACTGCATTGAATATATGTTGATATCGAGTGTTAGTAGAAGAATATGGGAATTCAATTTAGTGAATTAAGCTAATACATGACACCCTTTGTTGCAATATTTGTGTGAACTTTGGTTAGCTAAAAAAATTTTGTTTTCTCCTTGAAGCATACCAGGTGCTTCAAGTTCTATTTCCGTGCTTTCTTTCTTACGTCAGTGTTGTACTGATAATGCCTACTTGCTTGTGTGACAAGGATGTATAACCTATGTGCAGCATTCACGGATTTAGTATTTATTTTGTTTTGTGAGGCAGTAAATTAGAAGCAAAAAGATCTTATTCCTATGTTTCAAGATGTTGACAGAGAGTTTCAGAATAATAATATTTTTGCGAAGGGCTTATGCAAATTAAGAGACTCTACAGATAGCTTGTGTGAACAAAAGTCAAACTACATGGTAATTTGCTTCAGAGTACCAGCAGTTTGTTTCCTGAATAGCTTACATTTATAATGTAATACAATATATATGGCTCGTTCTTACACACGCTATGTGCCCATAAACCATGCCCTCTTTGCAAATATTGTTTTCATCATTTAGATCAACCACACTCAGGTGCATGCTCTGCATAGTGTTATTACGTAGTTTTGTGAATGCAAAACATTCATTGTCACTCTGTCAATTGTCAGCAAAAAGGGGCTAGTTCAATATTGGCTGTTTTGATTGTGCCATGATCCCTTTATTCAAGGATTCACCCTTTAATTTATGTGTATACCGGGTCCCGCGCAACGGGTTGAGTGTCTTCCAGACAGAGTAAGCTTCACCACTGAGGCGACACGTCACAGCCCCTCGTAGCCCAACTGTACCCTGTTTAGCTACCGGTGGGTAGCTGTCTAGCACTGGGGATTGAACCCCGCACCTTCCGTAGCTCAGGCGGACGCGTACGTGCAATGCCACAGCTACGGTTATTGTATCAGTATACACTTTGCTAAGACATGTTTGGTACTCGCTATCTGTGTGTGATACAACGTTTTCTTGTGTGTGAAAGTTATATTTTGAGGTATCTTTTATGTATGTATCAGTGATGGCAGCTGTGCATGGTCCCGACACAGAGGACAGGTTGCAGTGCGCGATTGGAGCGGTCTTCCTGCAAGCCCTAACGAGCCTTATTAAGTGGTAGGCAGTTCTTTTTGTTACCACAGAGTGATATCTTCGACACATAGCACCTATTGAGGTATAGCATACACTGTCTTTTAGCTTGGGTGCAGGAAGCCGATGTCCCGCACATCAGTGCAGTATTCCTTGGACATGGAACATGCATCATTTGGTTTGTAATCCTTGAACATAGAATGTTGCCGGAGCCAACGTTGTGACACTTGGAGACGTCTTGATAATGGGAACAGCTGTTCCTTGTCACTGCTGTCTTGAGCAAGGCAAGAGTTCTTGTTAAAGGGTTGCACAAGGAAAACTGTTCAGCTGTGTTTGTTAAACATTCGGTAATATTTAGCTCAATATAACGCAAAAATGAGACCGGTGCACTTTAAACAAAATGGGTTATTGCATCGGAATCACGAAAATTTACGGCATGATGCTTACCCTGTATTTTTTAGTGCTTAGGTTGCAATTAACCATTTTATATAATGTTGCGGCACGCGCTGCGGCCTCTCTCATGGTCTTTGTGTTACATTGTGCTAAGTATCACATAAGTTAAAAAGTTGGCTGCAGCGACATTCCCTCTTATAGGATTTGTTGGTCTTTTCAAGTTTCCTCCATCAACCTCTATTTTGTTTTGACTGTCATGAAATTGTGCGAAGTGAAATGTTACTTATAATTTTGTTTCGCTTATTGTCGTGATGATTGCGTTTACCTAAAATTTTTTTAGTGGAGATAAAAGGTTTTTTTACTTAAGTTCTTTTTTTACAAGTACAAGTGTCATTCATATTTTGTGCTTTTTAAATTGACTGCAAACAACATTGAAGTCTAAAAATTTAATGAATATAAATAAGCACACTTTTGCTATGTGCACAATCTGCCGCAAGAATTCGACGAATTCGTGTTTAAGGAAGTCACGGGGGTTGTTGTTTCAGCTCGTTTTCGAGTTTTCACGTGTATGAGGAGATTTGTGGTATCTTTTTAGGTTGTAGTGCAATCTTGTTTTAAGTAACATCGTGCAACATGAAAGTACTTATTCCTTTCTAACAAAGCCTTCTCAGATAATACTTATGCCTGAGAGTTTGATCATCTGAATTAGGGACAGCTTTTCTTTGGAGGCAGCACACACTCATGTTTCATCACATTGTTTGGAACATGTTCCCACTACAATCTATGACAATACCATGAATGTGTTTATGTAACAGAGCTCACAAAACATAGAGGCCTATCATACAGAGAAGTGCAATCTGTGTGATAGTGCCTTGAATAGCCTTGTTGCACTGAAAAGTTAAATCGTTGAATGAATTCATGCTCTTTTCGAAGTATAGTACTCACGGATTGAAACAAGACACTCAGAGTGTGTAGCTGACGGTACAAGTGCCGCCGCTCGTGGGTGCACGCAGAACCATTGTGTTGCGTTGTGGTATAGGGGAATACGGGGAAGACCTATGGAGCATGGCTACTCCTTCCGATTGCGAAATTGTCGGCCTGTAGTTGACCACGTATACACTACCAGGGAAGCGCTGCAAGGCTCACGCACATTCGCATGTCTACAAAACTGGCTCGCTGCTGCGCACCACTTTTATTGCCACGCCAGCAGACGACCCTCTCGTTCTACGTGCCTAGTCAGTGCAATACGCATGCTGTGCAAGTAAGACGCAGGATTCAGTTAGTAGATTGCTCCTTGTGTGTTATTGTAGACATGATAAACATCTGCACAAAAGCATGAAAAGTTTACTTCGTGGTTTCTGTCTCGAAAAAAGAGAAAATGTGGGCATGCTTTTCTTCATGCAGCATGGAAATAGTATCATTTATTAGTGTCGTTAGGGCAAACTGCGGCCTATTGTTGAATAAAAATGTGAGAAGCTCGCTCGTTCTTCTGTGGCCGACACCTCTACAAATACTTGCCACACAAAATAGCCGCACTATTCACTGCTTGGGGCGAGACAAGAAAGTACTTAGTTATTGTTTTATTGCTGCATGGAAACACGTCCGTGGCTGGTGATTTTCTTTTTCTTTGTGACAAAAAGCTTGAAAACTTCTTATGCTTTTGTGCAGCTATTTATTATGTCAACGAGTGCATTTCAGGCGCAACATCTTAGCGGTATTCAATTACTTACTTGCACAGCCTACGTGCCCCATCGTCGAAGGGCGCCGATCGAGAGCATTGTCTGCTAGCGTCACAATATAAATGGCTCGCACAGTCCCCATAGATTCGGGCTGCATGCATGCAAAAAAGCGCGAGCCTTGCAGCGCCACGCTGGCAGTGTGCACTTTGTGAACTAAATGCCAACTTTTTAGTGACAGGAAGGAATAAGCCTGCTCTTTAGGTGTTTTCACCCTTACTCTATACAACAGTGCGACATCCTGATTCCGCGAGCACCCATGAGCAGTGGCACATGCATTGGTGGCCACGCGCTATGAATATCCTGTTTCAATCCGTGAGTACTGTACATATATGTTGACCATACTGGGCATGTTGGTACGTACTTGGGAGGAAACAGGAGTGCAAGCAGATACATTGACTGCTGCATCCATTATTCTTTCTGTGTCGGAGTCTTAGCTCATGATGCTGTTCACTCCTGAGTGTACATTTTATTTCCTCGCTGAGCTCCTACATACACTCTAAATCTTATTATCTCTGTGACGTAAGGGTTCAGGCGACATTTTGGGCATCTGCATGGTCTAAAATAGTAATGAGTTCAACACTGTGATGTGCTATTTCCTTAAATACTTGAGTAACGCAAGTGTTTAGTCGAGTTGGTAATTCATCGCCTAGAAACTTTTGTAAGGTACAGCAAAATATCAACAGAGAAAAGGGAGAGGACACAAAGTAGTGCTAGCTGGTGTTGTCACCCTTTTGATTGTGCATGTTTTTTCTGCTGTTGAAAGTTTTCTTTAGAAAGAGTTCCTAACCTTGTCCTATCAAGACGTTCAGTAAATGCCAACACACCCCAGTGTAGATTCTTGTGCTTATTAATGACCAGCGATCAATTTCATAATTCGCAATACTGGCTAGTGAACATGGGCAACTGTGCACTCTAAAGCATGGAGCTAGGTAAAAATATTTCCTTTTTTATAAAGCTTTCGTCACCTCTTCAAGGTACCTAATAATGTATTTTTAGCTATTGAATAATATGCAAAATAATCAAGGGTACAAAATGTTTTGCTTGCTTCCTCTAATGTGTTGCTTGTAGAAAGATGTGTAGAAACAACCTGTAACGTGTTACAACATGCATATCTGTGTAATAGCACCATTTTTCAATTGTTTTCACTAGAGTTGTGTAGCTGTATCACCTAGACGTAGCTCTACATTTCATGTGCCTGTTTGTTGCTCAATTTCATCTTGCACATAGGCGTGCACATAAGAGTGGGGCAGCCCCCTCTCTCCCAACTTGTTAACTAAGACGGGGGCTACAATATTGGAAGCTTACTTAACTAAGGAAGGGGGAGTGCCATGGTGCACGTCCCTGCCACCCAAGTGTAGGAAAACCCTGCACACGCCTATGACTTTGCACCTCTGAGCATGAGCCCTCAATAGTTCTCAATTAAAGAAGAGGGATTTTAATGTATAAGCTTTGTGTAAAACAACGTTGCGGAATATAGACCCACTGTTGCATGACGTAGTCATACATTGGTTGCCATTGAAATCGTGAAAGGAGGTTATTCTGCAATATTGCCTTAGAGAAGCCGACTCAGCTGATTCCTCTGTTCGTGATAGCTGGCTTTTCTCCAATTACTGATCAATCGGCAGCCTTTTGAACTGATGTATTGTGGTTAGTTTTTTTGTTTTTTTCAACGCAGCATGAAGTCAAGGCTTTGTGGTTCGACATTGAATCCAGAGGAATGATTTAATATGACTGATAAATGCATATAACTATTTAAAAAAGGCATAACTCATAAATTGTAATGTCTATTCATGTGCTGCGCTAAATTGTATGCTTCAGTGCCTTCTAAGATTTTATGTTCTCTCTTGCAGGTTTTAAATACAGCAGCGGCGCCACCACGACGGTGCTACAAAAGACCCTATCATCATTGCAAAATAGAAAATTAAATACTAATGCAGTTATTCCTGAAAATGTCTCATTTGGTGTTTCTTTGTTTGTTTGTACTTATAAAACAGGACTTTCGCAAGAATTGTAAACAAGGACGAGCTAGCTCCATTTATTGTACTATCTGAACTGAATTGCTTGACAATGTAATGCGTGTTTCCAAATGCAGGCATTATATACTTGCAGCATTATTTATCGGCTTCGAAAGATTCTGACGTGTAAAAAACTATGATCTGTTCGTTGGTGGAAGTGGTCTGATGGTATTTATTTTACAATCCTGATTTTGGACACACTTTCATATTAATAATGAAGTGATTTATTGATCTGCTCTTCAGCTAATGTTCAGTTGATGGCATAGGACCTTAGTCTACAACGCGATGTTTGATGTCAACCTAATGCATATGCTCGATACCACTTCACTAGACAACAGCCATCAGAAACTCAGATGTCAGGACTCTATAGACTAACGCTAGCCAATGGTCATCAAAAACTCTCAAGTCGGGCCTCTATAAACTTACGCTAGACTATAGTCATCAGAAACTCTAATGTCATAAATCTATAGACTAACGGTGGCCAATTACTACTAGACTCACATTAGGTACGCATTAGATTAGCGCATTACACTGACAATAAACAGTTCAAAGATTGTGATGTCGAATGACATTAGCCTGTTTAGAAAAGTACATTAAATTTTTTCATAAGGGTAGCCATTGAAAAGGCGTTCTGAACACAGTGTGACTAGGCCATTAGGCTATGGCGTTCTGCTCTTGTTGCCGCTGCCGCTGAGAGAGACAGGTGTGGGTGGAGTCACGTCATCTCTCACTGTGTCTGAAAGATGGCGTTACCCTTGCCCATGTTTTGATTGTTTTCTCAGAACCACGTAGTTGGAGCAACGCTAATTGCTCATATCAGAATTCGCGCACATTTCTGCGCTCATTCTCTTGCACGCGTGTAAAATGTTAATCGAATTCTTGATAAAAAAGTGACGTGCCTGGACGTTTTGTCACGCCACTGGGTGATTGACACCCTGCAGGATTGTATGGATTAGCACCCGCATAGGATGCTGCAGCTGAGAGCTCCATTGCAGTGTCTATTAGCGTATGCCGTGAGTGAACATGACGCGTCCCGATGGAGAGAAAATAGTGGCGGAGTAAACTGCTTATAATTAGCCCAACAGTACACCAGTGTAATTTCGCCACATAAAGCGTTGCTGTCCTAAATGTGCTGTTGAAGTGGAGGGAAACCTTCGCCCTAATACAGGTTTATCGGGCGTGTGCGCGCGTTCATGTAAGCGAGTGTATGTTTGCCTGTGTCTGAGTGTATGCGACCATGGATATACCTAGGGCGTTGAAAGTTTAGAGGCGAAGTTTAATGTCGTGCTATTTTTCATCACGTACCATGTTTCCTATACTTGTTAAGCTGTAGTTACCATGCCACCTTCAGGACATCTCTGCTAAACTTCTTGCGTGTTAGCAAGTTTTCTGATGGTGTTATCAAAGTTCATGCCAAATACGTTATGCCATTTCGCCGGTGAAATGCATCCTGGAACATGTCACACAATGGCCACACTTATTCCATCGTAGACATGAGGCTTTGCATGACAATCCTCTAAATTTATATTATCATCTCGTAATTCTGCCTGCTTCTACTGTCACCACGGCAGCTCCGTTTCACCACCGGTTAGAGTAAAACGAAGAACACATACCGATGTATACGCACTCGGGGAGAAACACAAATATGACAGGTGTTGTGAGTGCGCAGAAGTCTTTCAGTAATTACCCGTGCGGTCAATACTTTTTACTACCTAATGATATGCCTCGTGACAGCCTGTTTACCTAATGCATCTAGCCCACCTGACCTTTCCGTTGGGCATGCATTGCGCATATGTGTTTTGTACCGGAAATTATAGAGCACTAGACAGTCTTTCAGTTACGAAGAAAATATCGAGTTGGGGTCAGGATACGTTCTCCAAACAATTACACGGTAATTTTACAATACGCCGCTGCCTCACTCTTTCATTTCAGAACTGTACCGATTCGACACGCCTCCTGGCATTGCGCGGACACCTGCACGTTTCACAGAACGCTAAGTGTGGATGACGCAACCCAAATTTATTAAGTCTCAAGAAGTTCGGCAGACTAATCCTCACCAGTCATCGCCCTGAGTCATCTTCTTTGGTTCTGTACACAAACGAAGTCATCCCACACTTTACAACGGAAAGAAGAATGCTGAAGAAAACAACATTGTGGAAGAATAATGTTTGTATGCTTCTGAAAGCCTTGTTTGCTGCGCTGAAATGACGCACACTTCAATTCGAATCTGCCTCAGTAATCACATCAGGTGCTGTGTGTTTGTTGGCTGGAAACGGTCTTTGTTTCTGTCTACAGAGTTTAATATTGTCTGTAGAGTGAAAAAAGTCACAGCTTTGTCGCAAAAGTGAAGCAATGAACGCGATAGCAAAAAATTGGAAGGTCACGCGCAGACTGGCAAGCTGATCGAAGTTTTCCCACGTTTCTCACACACAAATAACACACAAAACGTACTCACAGGTACATATAAACGCGAATAAGGGTCTCAGTTGTTAGTTCACTATGTCTGAAATGCGCGCCCCTTTCGCAAACGGAGGCTGTGCAACGATTGGTTTGACTTCTGTGCGCCCGGTAGTTATCACAGAAATGTTCCAGTGTAAGCCCTACGCCAGCCAAGACGTATCATCCTCCCCAACGGGACGTAAAGGCGCGTGAGAGTTCGTCGCCCCACCATATTATAAGATGCCCGCCAACCACGGGAAGGGTTAGATATAAATAGCTTGCCGTTTGAACATTTAAGGAGGTAACCCTGGGTGGTTATTTCGTTTGCTCGCACTCGCAAGCGTCGGACGCAAGATTCATGGGCTCACGCGGAGCAGCGAAGGCGGTTCTTGGTGGACGCGGAAACGGGATCACAGATGAAAGTGACAAGGACTTTCAGATCGCCTTGCCTACTCTGCATACAGGAGTTGTCGCTTTGAACACAGTGTTTTTTTTCACGGTGATATTCAAGTGAGACCTTTCAAGGGAAAAGATTTCCGGTATTCCCTGGACAAGGAATGACTGCTCCCTGACGTAATACCATTCGGTGCCTACCAGATCAACATGTGTCTGGGCCGTCACCTTCAAGAGCCAGGAGGAGACGAATAGGTTGACTCAACTGAAAGAACTCAAGGTCAAGGGACGCCGCTGCCTTATAATCGACCCTGAGGAGCAGAAGGTGAGGTTTCGTTGTCACTGGCTGTTACAAGGCGTTGCGGACGAAGATGTCCGCACTGACGTTGGTGGCGTTCGGAAAAGTACAGAAGTGACCCGGGAACGCTGGCGTGTAGAAGGGGTAAGTGAGCAGAATACGACAACTCGCACTGTTTCCATTAGGCTGAAAAGCGGTATGAAAGTTGAGGACCTGCCTCATCAGACTTGAGTCACCGGTGAATTAGCCCTAGTAGTAGCACCCGGTCGGTCTATGCAATGCCTGCGTTCTAGAGGAACAGGACATGTGCGTCGCGAGTGTAAGGTGCGTGGTGTTTACGCTGCCGGTATTTCAGGCACGGGTACGCGGAATGCACACGTTTGTACGCCTTAGTGACCGCGTCAACGGAGGCCGATGATGTGACGGGACACATTATGAACGTGACAGATGCGGAGGACGCGGCTGAAGGTTGAGGAGATCAAGTCGCAGTAAATTTGAACTGCTAATCTGCAACATCAGTAGACGAATCTACACCGGCACCTGTGGACGCACGACCAGGTTCTGCAGCTGTATCGACCAAGACAGCTGCCATTGCAGTGACAGATGCAAGCTGTGAATTTACCGGAGCGTCTGCCCCTGCGTCGGGTCATGGCGAAATAGTCGATGGTGCCTCTTGCTGCGTCAGTTTTCACATAAACATGGACGGGGGCATGCACAGCGCCCGCTGCGTCTCTGGGCTTAGCGGTGACGTTTCCCCCATTTAAGACCATTGGAAGAACCTGCGAAGACGGGAGACAATAACAGCGCAAGTAGCTTAGATGAACCACCGGCAAAGACGCCAACTGGCAGACGCACCAGCATTACACGAAGAGCTTGTGGCACCACGAACAAAAAAGCTGTGAACAAATTGATTTCACTGTGCAGTGAAACCGGGTCATCAACCAGTCCAGGAGGCGTCTAGCATAGCGCCAGACGTGCGAGGTAAGTGCCATCCTCCAAGCCTAACTCCTCCACATCGTTGAAATGGCGCCTCAAGTATCATTTAGCTTCGCCACTCCGCATGTTAGAGGCTTAGATTTAAAAAAGAAGCAACGTAATGTCTATCGATTGCTGTTGGAAGAAAATCTGGATATACTTTCAGTGCAGGATACGAGAGTAGAAGGAGAGGAGGAGACCGGGAGCATGGTGCTTAAGTTTACATCACGGTATTCTATGACTATGAGCCATGGGGAACACATCTGGGGAATGTTTTCGTTTTTTAAGAAAACTTCCAGGGTTAGTCATAGAAAATACCTTTTAGTGCTCCTCAGGCCGAGTAGTATGGAGTGATATCGTATATTGTGACACTGAATGGCCAATTATATTTGTTTACGCTTCAACTAGTGACCTGGAAACAGCAAGTTTTTTTTTTCAGTTTACGAAACATAAGTCTACTGGTAAGAAATTTTCATTGGTGGTTGTTTCATTGACAACTGCAAATTGACAACTGCATATTGGAACGCACGGACACGTTTATATACATCGGGATTATACTAGATAATCACTTTCACTGGGCAGGTCAAATAAATGCCATCGGTGTAAAGCTGGCTTCCGGCTGCCACGCGCTTCTACAAGCTAGAGGCTACTTCGATAAAAGCATTTTGCGGGCGCTTTACTTTGCTTTCATCAGTAGTCATTTAATCTACTGCATGGAATCGTGGGCCTGGACTTATGATTCTTATCTGGATCCCCTTCGAAGGCTACAAAAGCGTGCCGTAAGAATAATAACTGACAGTAAGTACAACGAGCGAAGCCACCCGTTATTCCGATCGCTAAAAATACTACCCTTCGATCTTTTGCGTGACTACAACATGACCGTTTGTGTTAACAGTATCGTAAAATACAATAGCCCGTTTGATGTCTCGTTATTTTATTCCTCTTTTCGCCCTACTGGAAGCCTGACGTTCGGTAACTTTAACTTGGCGCCAAGAGATAACGCTTATGGTGAGAGAATAATTCAATTCACAGGGATAAAGATCTGGAATTGTTTGCCCACTGAATTGAAGACATCACACAATGCTGCGGTAAAACTAAAAAATCAATTTTTGAGCAAGCTGTAAATGGTTCTTTTTCTCTTTGAGGGTAAGCACTTACATTTGTATAAATATACGCTGGTGAATCTTGTAAACCTAGCATTTTTTTCCTTCTAACCAAAACTTGTGATAGTTTGATGTTCTTTATGTATTTTACCTGATGTTTTTGGGTGTGTCCACGAAGTTATCTGTCATAACTTTTTGTCTGCGCACATGCAGTTTTGTTTGGTGTGACCAGATTGTTTAGGAAGAGAAAGACTTCTCTACTCTGTATATGTGTATATTAACAGTGTCTGTATAGCTACATATGTATTATGTGTAATTGATATTTCCCGCTTCTGTCCATTACTTTTCTCATTGGACCCTACACTAGCCTCAGGTCCAATCAGTGTTTGTAAACTTCATGTGACAAATATTAATAAACGTTCAAAAAAAACCGTGTCTTGCATGAAAGTGATATATGAAGCAGTCGCAACGTTAAAGACATAAGCAGCAATGTACGGGCACAGGGTATTATTGAATACGAAATAGTAGATGTAGCGGACTGTCTGTATAGCTCCCGAGATGTGAAGTATACCCACTTTCACAGCACAAGTAATGCCCGATGGTATCAACTTTACCTTACTGTGGATGTGATAGCGCAGTGTAGCAGTTATACGTTGTCCCTGCTTCCTTGCCTGATCGCTGATTTGTAATATGTAATATCATGTCAAAAAAAGAAAGGCACGCCTTTTCTTGGTAACAGTGAAAAATGAAGGCTAGCGCCTTAAGGGCTGAGCCATTTAGCGCATCAGTTATAAAAAACAATAATAATTTTAACATGAAGCGTATGGACAAAATAGGAGAAGAATGAGAGCTATCGAAAAAGGGTGAGTCAAAATTAAATAAATTGAGAAATCTAGGGTTCCATCTTATGAATCTAAAAAGAAGGAGAAAGAGCTTAGACGAACACTTAAGAGGCTAACAGCTCTTGAATATGAAAAACCTGGAGTTTATGGTGATGATTTGAGAAGTATCAAACAGAGGATAAAGGTATATGAGGAGGAACGCTATCGCGGAGCGCTAGCGCGAGCCAGTGCACCATCAGTGAATGTGATTGACCGCCCGACGAAGCGAGCGCTTGGATCAGAGAAGATTCATGCAAGAATTAATCATAGAGATGCCTTTGAAGTCAATGGTATCGAAGTTTCAGACAATGAGAGTATAGGAGGAGCGTTTGGCAAACACTGCGAAACAATCTTCGTTGCCACGCCCATTGATTCAGGGACATTTCAGCAACAGTTCCTTAGCAGAATGCCGAAGTTGTCAGATGACACCAAATCAGCTGCAGAACTACCTATAACGCCAACGGAAGTAGAAATGGCTATAGATAAAATAAATCCTGGTAAATCTCTCGGGCCGGACGGTCTTTGTGCTTCGTTTATAAAAAGTTTGAAAATGAATATCCCAAGTACTCGCAGATGTCTTCAATCTGGCTTATAAACCTAATGGCCTTCAGTGAATCAAATACAGTTTTGATACCTAAGACAGAACAATCAAAGAAGTGAAAATTAGTTTGTTCGTATAGACCTATATGACTATCTAATGTGATTACAAAATTTTAATGAAAAAACTCGCACGGCGACCTCAAGGGGTAATCAAAAAGTTGTTAGGGCCCCACCAAACAACGGGATTATGGGACGCTCCATTGTTACCAATATACACAAGATGTGCTGCGTGCTCGAGTGTTGCGATGCCAATCAAGGAGGCGTTGTCATTCCACAGATAAACCTCGAGAAAGCTTTTGATCGTGTTTCTCCCAACCTTCTGCTTGCCATTCTTGACTATGTCAACGTTGGCTATGTAATCACAGATTGGGTATCTATTGCATACTGGAACTGCACGATCTGTCTGGTAATCAACTATTTTCTACGAGATACAATTAACATATATCGTTCTATTCGTCAGGGCGGCCCGCTGAGTCCCCTACTGTTCAGTATATATATAGAATCCCTGTGCTTAGCAATAAGTAAAAACAGTAGCATCCATAGCTTTAGATTACAAGAATCCAAAATTGAAATTCTGGCGTAAGCCGACGATGTGGCTGTTTGTTGTACCGATCAAGATAGCGTTACCACTACCATCAATATAGCTAAAAGGTTCGACAATGCAAGTGACAGTCTAGTAAACTCGGGAAATAGTGTGGATTTCTGGCATGGAGAGTGGTCGTCAAGACCAGACTATGTTGCCAATGTTAAATGGGTGACCACACCTGTCAAGTACTGAGGGGTGCCACTGGAATATTATAAAGATAGTGAAAACTACTGGCAAGAACAAGCGAAAGAAATTCGAACAAAAGCCAATAGATGCAACGGTAATCATCTGTCAGTGTTTTTAAAGGCAACTGTCTGTAATCTTATCTTTGCCTCAAAACATTGGTATGTGATGCAAGTATTGCATTTTTTAAGGGCAAACATACAGAAGCTCCATCCCATCTTCGCAATGTTCGAGTGGGCCTCGAGCTAAGAGAGATGCAGTCGAATTATTATGTTTTGAAAAGTTAAACACGGAGAGTTGAGTTGCCACATCTTTTCATACGCCAAGTTGTAAACACATTCTTTTTTCTGATACACAAGGGATTCTTTCTTACGTACAGTGTGCCCACTGAGACTGATTCAAGCTTTACTTGGATATGTGGTCAGCACGAATGACATGACCGGTGCTGTCCGCGGGTATCTTAAGGAGGATATACTAAGTGTACGGTTTTTGATGTGTTAGATTTTTCAATGAATATTTGTTTTCAGGGCCTCGAAAAAAGTTGTAGAAAGATGTGTGTGATGTTTTACCTGAACCCCTGTACCATTCTATGTACAGTTGAGCTCAAAGGCAAGATGTGCTTAAACGAGTGAAGAGAATGCAAGTGACTCCTGCCGCGAAGTCATTGTTTTTAGGCTTCACACAGGTTTATTATTTCTCAGGACTTTTGAAGCAGACCATGGTTTTTACTTACCTTGGGGAACAAATTGCCTTATCCATGAAAAACCGGAAACTATAGACCATGTTTTCTTACATTGTTGGGAGTAAGTATATTTTTGGGGTGTGCTTGAAATGACGTTAAACAAGTAATTACATTTGAATTCTTGTGGTAAAAGTTTTTGCCAAGAGTGGACGAAAAAGAAATGCCTTTTGATTCGATTATGCTATGTGGCCTTCACTTTTTATGGTGGGTCCGTACGGCGTGCTTCTATTGCGATCAGCATGCGCGTCTTGCACGAATGTATTTTCATGAATGTGTGGCCAAGTTTGTTCTACATCGAAAAATTCAGCAGATTGTATTTGAGAGGTTGTCGAGGGTAAAGCCGTTGGCAGCCCTTAGGCAATTTTAGTTTGTGTCGGACTGTCACTCCTTGATTTTGTTGTACTTGTGGTTTGAAGTACGTGCCTATGAACGGGCAATAAAGCAAAAAAAGCCCCCTCGGTGGCTCAGTAGTTAACGCCTCGCATTCCCCACGTGGAGGTCCCACGTTTGATTCCGCGCACCAAACTCTTCTTTTCTGGATTTTTTCTTTATATTGTTTTTATGTATGTAGATACGTATACATATACGGTACATGACATCGACGCTGACGCCAGTGGCGAAATCCAGCAGAGAGTGTCCGTGTATTTGCTATCGCAATAGAACAACAGATTCATTTGTGTAAAGCATACCACTTTCATTGAAACACACGATAATGGTGTGCAGTCTTTTGGGTTCCTACTTCATGACACAAAATCACAGCATGTCCACAGAGTGAACGATTGTGAGTGCGATTAAGCTTGTGAGAGTTCTATCGGTGAATTGTGAATCGTATGTCCAAAGTTCATCCACAACCCTCTCTGTCTGTCTGTCTGTCTGTCTGTCTGTCTGTCTGTCTGTCTGTCTGTCTGTCTGTCTGTCTGTCTGTCAATATATCCGTCCGTCGCTACCCCCGCAGAGGAGTCTACGCAAGCAGGCGTTTGGTGTGCTGCAACACCAAGGACCCAAGACATTGTGGGAGGGGGAGGTTTCAACTTTCTTCTACGTTTCGCCGTGCGTGGCTTAGCCATGTCCGAGGAAAAGGGGATACGGAGGGTTCAGCCGACGCTGGGTGACTGGACCTTAGAGGCCCGCTGGCAGAGACAACACACCCCTTTGGCCCCAGCTTCAAGGATACGGCTCCCCTTGGCTGACCCGCCCAGAGAAATTCAGCAGATTTTTCCCTATTTTCGCTCCCCTGATTTTCGTCTTTATATCTCTTTCAATCTTTTCTGTGATCTCCTAACTTTGTTTACTTTCATTTCCAGACGGCAAAGGTTAACCTTGTGTGGTTGACCCGTCTTGGCTCAGCATATATGGTTATTGCTAGTCGTCTACGGCTGGCACTCGCAGACTGATCATTGCACATTTCTTGTCGCATCCCCTTGTTGGTCTCGGTGGTGGTCGATTGGCACCGCCATTGAAACAGAAACACATTTTTATGTTAAGTACATCATTTCCCCAGCTTTATTGTACCCTAAAGAAGGCATGCATCGATGCGACCCTGCAATTTTTTCTCCAAGACGTCCGAACATTTGCCAAAATACCACGTTATGCACAGTGAGCGGTCAAACAAAAAAGCCGAAACCATTTCACCACTTCTGGCGGCAAAGAACCTCACTGAAAAACTAGGACCAGGTTACAAGGTGACTAAGATGGCCTGTAGCGATCTACTCCTTGAGCTCGAAGACAGAACGCAGTGTGAAAACCTCTCGAAGCTTACATGATTCGGGAAGATCCCTGTCACAGCCACCCCACATAAGTCTATGAACACCGTTCTTGGTGTTGTGTCAGGTGAAGGTCTCCTGAAGCTCTCTGAACATGAGCTACTTGATGGAGGGAAACAGCAAAGTGTGGTCAGCGTACAGCGAATCTAATTAAGAGGAGTTGCTGACGTTGCGACAACCTGTCAGCGCCTCGAAGAACTTGAGTATATGCGCCTACAATCAGACATTGACGCGGCCCGTATTACGGTGGATCCAAACCCATGAGACAAAATAAGGGTGATTATACGCGAAGAGTTAGAAACAATGGGATTCACACTACCTTCAGTGTGTCCCATTCAGCCTTCTTCAACGTCATTGCGGGATTTCATGAGGGAGGAGCTCACGTCCATGACCCACAGGGCCCACCTGCAGCCCACTGTCGCTCGTACTCTACCATCGTTCTTGCATGCCATCGCCGCGCCATCAGGCACCGTCAGCAAGACGTCGCCGCCACGAACGTACACGGCGGTTGTTGCCGAACCTCCCACAAGCTTTCCCACGAGCTTTCCATCACCACCGCCTGAGCCATCAAATGTCTTTCTCACTGCTCTCTCTCCCGGTACAGTTAACGCAAGCTACTACCCTCCTTTTCGATCGACTCGCCCTACGTGCTGTTATTGCGGCTATCATGGTCACATTTCACGCTTTTGCCGCAAGCGCCAGCAAGCTGAGCGCCGAGGGTATGACATACGCGAACGGGACTATAATGCAGGAGCCTTGTAATAGGGCCATTTTTATTCGTCACCACCGCGTCGGTCTCCATCTCCGCCAACATTGGGTGAACTGCACAGTAGTCTTCGATCAACCCGACGCCATTCACCGTCGCCCTACCGTCGCTCCCCTTCTCCTCTTCAGCCTGCTTCCCTCGCTTCTGATCGGCGTCCGGAAAACTAAGCGATGCAGTTTTGGAGGACAAATTGCATTCCGACTCAGGACTCCAATTCCTCCAGCGCGCCCTTACAATATGATTCGGGTCACAGTTGAGGGAGTGGACGTTGATGCTTTGGTGGACACTGGGGCGGCGTTTTCTATTATATGTGCTGATTCGTGTAACCGTCTTCGAAAATTCACGACGCCTTATGATGGACCAACATTGGTTACAGCCCAGGAAACAATTATTAGCTCTTCCGCTCTCCGTACTGCCCATGTGCTAATCGACGATATTCTTCATCATATAGAATTCACTGTGCTATCCCCGTGCTCCCACGCACTCATTTTAGGCTGGGACTTTTCTTTCTATGCTTCCGCGGCTATTTGTTGTGCACAACGTGTCGTCCATCTTACTGACACAGACCACTTGCTCAGTGACAAATCTACAGGCCACTTCAACTCATCGCTGCTGTAGACATCGAGTTACTACCAGACGAACATCCATTAGTCACAGTTTTGTCCAACCACGTCGACTGTGTGACATTTTGGTCACTCCATCGCCCCGTTGCCTTAATAAAGGCATAGCTCCCGCATCAGGTGTGGCTCGCTTCAACAATGGATCAGGTGTCCTCGCTGCTACGAACCCCACACTAGACAAAATTTTACTGCCGCGGGGCACTACTGTCGCCTGCGTTGCCGATCTGGAGCCTGTGTGTCGTGCCTCTTACCCCTGCCTCCTCTAAAGGCCATCTTGGAGATCATGCTGCTTCCTCGGCCTTTACAGCAGCCATCAACAAAGATTTGACAGACTCGCAGATGCAGCAGCTGCTTGATTTGTTGCAAAAGTATGTAAACTCTTTTGACGTTCATGCATCCAGCCTGGGCCAGACAAATGCTACAGCACATCGTATCCAGACCGACCGAACATTCATTGTGCATCGCCATCCTCTAGCCGAACGAAAAATGATTGAGGAAAACGTAGACGATATGCCTCGATGGTAGATAATCATGCCCTCAACCAGTCTTTGGTCATCTCTCATGGTTCTGGCGTGAAAAAAGACGGTTCCGTACGATTTTGCGTCGATTACTGAGCAATTAATAAGATCATTAGAAAAGACGTATACCCCATGCCACTTATCGACGGCGCCCTCGATTCTTTACAAGGAGCTGAATTTTTTTCAAGCCCGACTTGCGTTCCGGCTATTGGCAAATCCCCATGCACGAATATGATAAAGAAAAAACTGCGTTTGCAACCCCGGACGGCCTATACGAATTCAATCTTATGCCGTTTGGTCTATGCATGCGCCCGGAACTTTGGAGCGCATGATTGACACCGTGCTGCGTGGCCTGAAATGGAAGGCATGCCTATGTTACCTCGATGACATTGTTGTCGTTTCATCGACGTTTCCTCAACATCTGCAACCCTTGGACGAGGTCCTGGCTTGCCTTGCGGGCGCTGGTCTTCAAATTAACACCAAGAAGTGCCATTTTGCCAGCAGATTCTTCAAGGTCCTCGGTCATGTTGTGAGCAAGGACGGAATTAGTCCAGACCCTAACAAAACTACTGCAGTGCTTCACTTCCCTTGCCCCGACAAACCGAAAGATTTGCGAAGTTTCCTAGGTCTCGCCTCTTACTTTCGGCGATTCATACAAAACTTCGCTTCCATAGCCACACCACTCCATAAGCTACTTGCTTCTGGTACACCCTTTCAGTTGGCTCAGGAATGTGAATCGGCTTTCGACAAGTTGAAGAGTGCTCTCATGACCGACCCTGTACTTTCTCAATTTCACGATGATGCACCGACCTTCCTGCACGCAGACGCTAGCGGCCACGGTTTAGCAGCCGTTCCCCTGCAGCGCGACAACTCTTCGCGATAGCGAGTCGTTGCGTACGCCAGTCGCGTCCTGTTCGCAGCCGAGAGGAACTACACGATAACCGAGCAGGAGTGCCTCGCCATCGTGTGGTCAGTGCAGAAATTTCGCCCTTTTCTGCACGGCCGCCATTTCACCATTGTCACCGACCACCAGCTTTATGTTGGCTTTCGACACACAAGAACTTGTTGGGACGCCTCGGCCGCTGAATTCTATGCCTCCAAGAATATGATTTTGACATCGTATACAAGTGTGGCAGAAAGCATACTGATGCTTTCGATGCCGATGCTCTTTCTCGCTGCCCACTACTAGGGGCTCCACTCAGCGTTTCCGAAATCACTTTGCACAACACACCCTCAGACTCCACGTCTACGGCGGTTTCCTCTCTCATCTCTATGAACCAGCTGACTTTGGACGACCCCCACAATTTTTATTCTGGACAGCTGGCTGACCCATACTGTGACGTATTATAGGCTACCTCACTGGCAGCTCCCGTCCACCTAATGCGAGGCTCCGTCGCGAACTCTCACAGTTTAAGCTGGACAACTCGGTGCTGTACCGCAAAATTTGCCATCCAGACGGTCAGCGCTGGGTTCCCGTTCTACCCCGATCGCTTTGATCTGATGTCCTCAGAGTGCTTCATGACCATCCGACTGCTGGTCACCTTGGTTACCTTAAAATCTACAATCACCTTCGAAGTCGGTTTTATTGACCAGGTATTATCACTAGTATTGCTCGGTACGTCTGGTCCTGCACTACCTGCCAATGCAGAAAACAACCCACATCTGCTCCAACTGGTACACTGCAGCTTCTTCCGTGCCCAGCCACACCATTCAAAGTTGTAGGCGTCGATCTTTATGGCCCCCTTCTAGTCAGTGCTGCTGGAAACCGATGGACTGTAACAGCCGTTGACCATTTGACGCGCTACGCCGAGACAGCATCCGTCACTACCGGTTCAGCTTCTGAAATTGCCGATTTCATCCTCCGAGCCAATAAACTGCGTCATGGTGCTCCACGTGTATTGTCCAGTGACCGTGGAAAGACCTTGCTTTCACAAATAGTGATTGAACTTCTTCACGCCTCGGCACAACTCACAAGACTGCCTCTAGTTATCATCCCAAGACTAACGACCCCACTGAGCGATTCCATCGCACTCTTGCTGACATGATGGCCGCCTATATTCAACCAGACCACAAGAACTGGGATGCAGTTCTACCATTTGTTACTTTCGCCTAAAATACGGCCATTCAGTGGACAACCGGCTGCTCCCCATTTTACCTAGTTTATGGACGCTCCCCTACTTCTTTCCTGGACGGCTCTTTCTTTACCTGCCACACGGATTCATCTCCATCCTCTTTAGAGAAATACGTTTTACGACTCGCACAGTGCCGCCAACGTGCTCGTATAAACACTTGAGCCCGACAGCAAGACAGAAAGCTGGTTTATGATGAATCTCATCGTGCTGTATCCTTTAAACCTGGACAAGAAGTGCTCTTTCTGACGCCTATTCGCACACCTGGTTTGTTTGACAAATTCCAGCCACGGTTTATCTGGCCGTACACAGTTCTTGAAGATACTTCACCAGTGAATGATCGCGTGACGCCACTTGTAGCCCCAGCAGATCGCCATTATCGAACTACTGAGGTCGTCCATGTCTCCCGTATGAAGCCCTTCATGTGACGTTCTTTGTCCCCTTGACTTCCCGCGGCCAAGCTGGCCGCTTTCACGTGGGTGGAATTAGTGTGGGCATTTAGTATACCAATCCTCTCCATCTGTACATTACCATCATTATCACGTGTTGTTCATATATCCTCGTCGTTGTGACGTAGCATCATCATCTGGGTTCGTTCATCGTAGCTATCGACTGCCGGTTCCTTGGGCCTAATAAAGGTCTCCCAAACGAAGACTTCACAGTATATAGATAGGGCTAACAGGTTCCTCAATTTATGTGGCCTTTCTTAAAATCTAAGGCTGTGCCTCGCTCCAAAAAACTTTTTCGATATGAAAATTGTTATCACTAGCTGTCCTCTTACTTGATTTTCCTTGAATCTGTGTTTGATTCGGTGAACTACAGGCATGTTTGCTGCATTGACTCACTGTCATTGACAAAACCACTTCATTGCACTAAAGCTGCCGGGAGTCTGAATAGGAACATTATTTCAGTCTGCTAGAGTTAAGTAAAAATGAACTAATCAGACAGAAGACACATAACAATAATAGCAACAGTGGAGTCAAAAAGAGTTCATACTAGTGGATTTTCACTTAAACAACTAGGGGAAGAACTACTATATTTAATCCTAAAGTCCAGTAAGCTTTGTGGTTTTTAGACTGGCAGGAGAGAAAAGGAAAAAAGACTATTGAGTAAAGTGTGCAAGCACAAGCTTTTTGAGTTGTCCTGTGATAATGTTTAAAAAAAAGGAAATAAAAAAGGTATAGCGAAAATGAAAAGCAATTATGCATTAGCTTTTTTTCAACTCCACTGCAATGTATACAAATCCTTCACTTTTAGGTACATTTTGTTTTTGTTTTTTGGTATTGGTGGTCAAATTTGCGTTTTTCTATGTGGATGTATGTATCTGTTCTGTAATTTTGAATAAACTTGAGTCATGAATCGGCCTTTGTGTTTGTGTGGCTCGTTTATTTTTATTCTTCTTTGTTGTACTGTTCTAATGTCACAGTTATGACCAAGCATACCTCTCAAAATGTTTGGAGGACTGATTGATGCAAGGCAGGGTTCACAGCCATCATCAAATTGGTTACGTGAACATCGCGTTTTGCTGTTCAGGGGCACATGCATCATCTTAATCTTTCATTTTTTTTGCAAATGTGGCTTTACCTTCACTGCTTTATGATGTGACTGAGTTAGGAAAAACAATTAGGCATGGCTTACGACCACGAGCTCATTGATCTACAAATGAAACAAAGGTCAAGATGTAAGACCACCCCGTCTTTAATTTTAACTGAATAAAATTCAAGTTTTTAGAATAATACCTTAACCTTCTTTATTTGAGGTATGGTTGCAAGGGTCAAGCTCACAGCGAACTTGAAGTTACACTGTATTTTTCATCGCACTTGAGCATAAACACCAGGCAACAGAAAATTGAAATGACTTCTTCACTTTTTATTTGTGGCACTCGAGAGCTAGCACATTTTCAAACACATGGTAAGCAGAGATTTACTGAATGATGTGATAACATTAGAGCTGTTATTGAACAGTTTTTGCAGCCATCATACCTCAGGTGTCACGAATTGAATGGGGCATTTTTTGCACCTAAAATATTATTTCAGATAGAACAAATGCATAAATTACAAAAAGTATTTTCACTTTACTTGAAGAAATGGTGCTAGTAAATGCTTTATTAGCTAGATTAGCTCGAAAACTAGTTAACATGCAGTTTGAATCATGTCATTGTAGGAAATATTGATTGATGTTATGTAGGTGGAATATTTTTGCTGTTTCAGGCCATTTGTGCACTGATGATGACTTGTGCATATGAAGTGAAATATCTGTTTTGTTTTCATAAAACTTCAGTGAAATTTACTTGAGAGAGGTGTTTTTCAAAGTTGACACCATGATACCGATGAGGGATGGTTAGCTCATATCATTTAATTAGGCATGTGTGAACAGGAGTCTAGTTCACTGCTACCATATGAGCCTTCCGATGCGCTGTCACACAGCTATAAGTAGAAGCTTCTTCATGATGTAACAAAAACGAGGTGTGTAGTCACTGGCAGGAACGTGGGCTTCATGAATATCAGAGTAAAAGAACATGGTCACTGGGTACACCTACAGTCACGCCTAAAGTTTTACAGTGTTGAACCAATGTCTGCCTTGAATGTTATGCATGTGCGTTTTATTAATTCTATTGCTCATTTAGAGGTGGGGCTTTGTGGAATACTGTCGGTTCATATTGTCTTTCTCTATCTCTTGGGACCAACGACTACATGAGTGATGCAGCTAGCAGCTACAAGAGCAGGAGCAACAGTGCGTAAACTAGTAATGTCCGAAGTAAGAATATTGATGCAAGCCTTTATTACCATCAAGGAATGAACCATAAAAGCGAGGAAGATGACGATTGAACAAAAGCTCGTGTTGTTGTCGCCACTCCGTCTTCTTGGTTCATGGACGCTGTGTACTCCGCGTTAAATCTGTAAATATACTTCTACCTTTGCCTACTCTCACCCCGTGATATTTTGGTGGTGGCGCGGGGTAACCAGATAGAGCTTCGCAGCGGCCGACGCTTGGTTTCTTCCACGATGGCACAAGAGGGTCCGGCTCGAGCTCCCGCAGCGGCCAGCTCAACGACGACAGTTGTTCTGCCCCAGCTGAAAAACCCTGGCACGTTCCGCGGGACCGACAACGTCGACATTGAAGAATGGTTCCGGCTGTACAAGCGAACAAGCAGGAATTATCGCGGGGACGAAATGCCCATGCTGACGAACATCCTATTTTACCCGAAGGGGACAGCCAAAGTGTATTTGAGAACCACTACGCGAAAATCGGCAGCTGGGATGCGTGCAAAAGAAAGATGCGTGCACTGCTCGGCAAATGGACCGGCAGAAAGACAGCGGCCGAAAAGGAGCTGGCCTCTTGTGCTCAAACGTCATCAGAGTCATACGTGTCTTACATACAGGACGTGCTCTCCCTTTGCCGCAAAGCAGACTATGGCATGGAGGAGTCCAAGAAGGTAGTGCACATATTAAAAAGCATTGCCGATGAGGCGTTCGATTTGCTAATTTGCAAGGACTGTGACACAGTAGACGCCATTATCCGAGAGTGCCAGCGTTTTGAGGCCGCCAAACGCCGAGGTATTTCTCATGAGTTCACTCGACTTCCCAATACCGCAGCAACATGGTCGTGCGAAGACATGCCTGTACCACAAGCACCGCTGACTGCAGAGCACGTCACGAAGATCATTCGTCGAGAACTTGAAGCTATGTTTCCCGTTTCAACTTTGCCTCGTGCCCGTGAGTCCAGCTCCCAAATGGTGCCTTTAGTGTGTGCCATCGTTCGCCAAGAGCTAACTGAACAGCGCTGACACGCAATATTTACTACACTGCCGCTAGAAACCAGGTACAATATTTAACCACCCAAAGGTGGAAATTCAGTTGTGGTGAAGAAGTTGTCCGCAAGTGCACAACGACCATGGAGCCGTTAAAGTTTTTTCGAAACGGTGCTGTAATAGCGGAGTTCAACGCGTTTGATTATCTAAGCGCAGCAATCACTCCTTTCATTCAACATTTCACAACTCTCCGTTGGTACCTCTCCCGAAGCCGCTTTGCGCTCTTGCCGAGCACCTCTCTCATTCTTGCTCGGCATATATCATCGATGACGTGCTGCCCCAAACACTATCTTGTTACGGTTGTCGTGGCTCCGCCCACTGTCAACTGTGTGCTTGTGGGTGAATAGCTGTGGCTGTGCCAGCTGGTGCTTATACAAATCGTGCCAGTATGAACCCTGCGCTATGGACCACCGTACCTGATTTGCAAGCACGCGCATGCATGGGGCCATCACGATAAATGACGAGAGGTGTGGACAGCTTCTTGCAGACTAACAGGAAGTCATAGGCGTTTGTTTGAATAATTGCAGTATAATTATTCTGCTCGTCAGATTCACCTACTTGATGTCACGTGCCAGCCCGTAAAGCAAGGAGGGATTGTTTCTTGGAAGTTGTGAAGCACTTGCGGCTCGTTGCGCTGCCACGTGAAGAGCATGCAGCATTTTGCATATGATGCACGTGTTTACTTCAAACGTTTGAAAAAAAAATTACAGGGTTGTTTAGGGGCCCTTGAAAGGAACCGGAGTGGTCACCGGATTTTGAAATAAGAATTGCTTCAGTTATTTGCTATGTATGAGTAACAATACAGGGCGGCTGAGAAGAGGCTATAGCAAGACACAGCTGCGGGCTAATCTCTGTTACACCAGTACAAAGCGTAATTTACTAGAAACGGCCTATGTCAAAGTGGGGGTTAATTTGTAAGCGTTTTCTTTGGAATGGCGTTTTATTTAGAATGGGAGGAGATAGAATGAAGGAACAAGATGGAGCAAAAACCTCGTAGACAAGCCAAGAGAATTCGGAAATGCTTTCAATACATGAAAAAATGACAAATAAATACAGCACATTATCAATACTGGCACGTGATGTTTTTCAAAGCTTGAGATTGCAGATTAGGATGACTTCAGTCATTTATTTGTGCATTGAGTAGATGCTAGGTGGTGTTGCAATTTGGAGAAGTCACTTTGTTAAGATTTTCATTGCAGGATTATTGTAAGTGAGGTGCAAAACAGGCTAATTCGATCCTTTGGGCTCAAGCGCTTCGCTTCAATCAAATCTATGTTGTTCGGATGCCGTTTTTTTCCATTTTATTGACGCAATGCGGCCTCCATCCGTTCCGCGCATATTCCGCGGCTATTCTCATGTCTTGACTATGAGAATAGCCTTGACCAATCTAGTGTGGCTTCCAATCGTTCTTCTGATTGTTTTCTGCCCTGGTCTAGATAGAATGCTTACAAAATAGCCCCTCCGATTTATTGCACATCTATGTTTAAATGAAACGTCTTACTCTTTCTCTTTATTTGAAATAAATAATGTATTGCTGCTGAAGTCATCAACGTACGCTATATATAGCATTAACACACAAATAAAGTTTTAGAACTTTTAAGTCTTCTCTGCATGAAAAAGAAAAATTAAAAGCGTATTCATAAAGTAGGTGCTGAATAGGTAGTATCTCATTGAATACCCTTTTGGGAGGGAGGCATATGCTCGTAAAGAGCACATTAGGCGTTCAAGTCATCATTTTCGGGGCTTATATGCACCCTACAATTTCACGCCGTTTGCAGCAGGGCAGCTGTATACAAGGGCATTGTACACAAAGCTGGATACAAGATTTTTTATGAAGAAGGATCACCATTTGTAATAACATATTTGCTCTTCTTGGAGTATAAAAAGTGGCAGCATATCTACGGGGTGAATGATAGAGAGTAGGGCGAAGCATCCATCTCTCCATTCGTTCTCGCTTCCATCCGTGCATGCGTCCGTCTGTGTGACCGTCCGTGCGCTCATCCGCCATCCGTGCGTGCATCTGTTCGTGCGTCCGCACGTCCATCCGCGCGTCCGTCCCTGCATTAATCCATGCATCCGCCCCTGCGTCCGTCCATGCGTTCATCCGTCCGTGCAGCCATCCGTGCGTCCGTCCATGCATCTGTCTGTGTCCATTCATCCATCTTGTCGACACTTCAAGTACCACCATCTCACATATTTTCATCATATATGCGTCTGTCTGTGTGACCGTCCGTGCGTCCACCCGCCTGTTCATACGTGCGTCTGTTCGTGCGTCCGAATTTCCATTCGTGCGTCCGTCCCTGCATTCGTCCATGCAGCCGCCCCTGCTTCCGTCCATGCGTCCATCCGTCCGTGCAGTCATCTGTGCGTCCGCCCATGCATCTGTCTGTGTCCGTTCGTCCATCTAGTCAACACTTCGAGTACCATCATCTCGCATTTTTTCATCAAATATCTCGCATTTAGAAGCACCACCATCCAGCGGACAGTCCAAGGACTAAACGAGAGGTGGCACACGCACACTTTCTTACGGCTTGCGCTTCTTGTTTACTTCCTACCTTTAACCACCTCGAGTTCATGATATATACTAGTTCACTCTATTCATGGCACTACAGTCCAACGCTCGCTGAACCTTTCTAAAACCAAGGAGGTTATGCCAAGCGAGTATAACCTAGTAACCCCTTCTTGTCAGATAGTGCTCAATGTACATGCAATGGCTGCTATTTGGGATTGAGAGACAAGATAATTCGGCTTTTAGTTAACGCGCACGCTGCGAGTTTCATATTGTTCAACAACGCAAAAGAGAAATCTCCCACCGGCCCCACCTTGCATGTCAAAGCGTAATACTGGTTACGCACTATGACTACGACGAGGGACAAACAGGTGCCACTTTAAGTAGCTTCGCCCATAAAATAATATTGACAAGGAGAGGGTCACGGCATTTGGGTTGCCCTTTTGAAATTGGCCGTCCCTCTGAAAGAGCACATGGAATGCTCGAAAGTACACATCGTGAAGCAATACATGTGCAAACTACACCACCAAATGTTACCTCATTAAACTCCAGAATGAAAAAGTAACTATAAGCAGCATGTTCGAGCACAACCAGTTCATTAGATGACAATCGGTGACAACAGGAGCTACGTGGCTAATATGTATTTGCTATCGCAATGTAATCGACAAAGTAATGTTGTCAACTACAGCAGAGGGAAGCATGAGTAGCCAGGATGCAGCTTTGAAGCTCGTGCACAAGGCCGGTTTGTCTGTGCCTGATTCACTTGGCGCAAGAACTGTTTCAATCTTGAATGGCATGAAAAACGTGTTGGGATGAGTGCCTGTGCTGTCCCACATCTGTATAGAACGGCGAATATAAACGCGCTTTTATATGTAAGCAGCAAAGTGAGCATTAGATGTGGCTTTTCGCGTCAGCCTCGAGGAAGTCAAATTACATAGAGGTTAATTTCTTTAAACAATTTTAGCATACCTGTTTTCTCCGTCCGAGCAATATGTCACACAAATATTTGTTGGCACTGCCGCCCCTATCTGCCACCACACGTTAATATAGACATTCCGTGCGTCCACAGGTGTAGCGCGCCCAGCCTTCAACACGGCAGAAATGTGCTCGGTGTCTGCTAGATGGCAGCAGATTTGACACAAGGTCTGTACATCATTTTTAGGTGTTTCAAAAATACTTCAGTTTTCCAATTATTTCTTTTTTTAGTCTAGCAAGTGCTGTCGTTCTGCCATCATAACAAGAAATTATTTTTTTCTCGTGTTGATGACCTGTGGTTTGCATTCCAAGGCTTATTTAGGGCAGTGTGTCGGCTGTCGCTTCGACACCAGTGGTATTGCAGAGTGGCAAGTTTCAAAGTGTCCATTAAGTGCCTTCTATTGATAGAAACCAGAAAAGCTGAAGTCTCAAAGTGATGCTGCTTTTAAAGGCTGAGCTCCTAGTCATCACTGGCTCTTTAAAGTACAGCATTTTTTGCGAACTCTAAGCACCTTAGCCATATCTGTCTGTCAGTCGGTCTGTGTAGTATCTATCTGATCGATCGATTTATTCTAGCCACTAAAGTTTTGGCACTCTGTGATCGTCTTCCTAACTTGACACCTTAGGTCAGCAACTCACTTATGAGCCGACTTAGTCAAGACTCGCTCATACTCAAATTAAGCCGTGTGCTTGAGCGAGTAAGGGAGAGTAATATTTTAGCAAGCTTGAGGCCGAGCGAGTCTGGTTTCAGAAAATTTTGGTCGGTCCGAATGAGCCCCAGGCGCGAAGTATGTATAAGTTAGTTTGAGTGAGCTCTAATTTAGAGCCAACTGATATTTGACATGAATTAAAACGTGCCTGACAGGACAGAGTATGTTATAAATGGGTGGGATTCAGGAATTGACTGACATTTGGTTTCTATAATATACAAGATGTTTATTTACACTACTTAAAACTGCATTAGAAAGCCAAGAATCTATGGTTGACTGTTCTTGAGAAGTGTCTTGTCACTGTCTTTTCAACCGCTGATTCACCCCGCACCGACCACTCTTGTCTTCCTCTATTGCTTGCTGCGCCGTCCAGTATACCAAGAGTCGGTAATCCTGTTTCCCTTACATGTTGGGCGTGGGGACCACCAGCGGAGGCGCGAGTGCTGCATCACTTTGACATGCAGGATGGGATCACGTGATCTTGCCTCGCACTGGCAAATGAAAGCTGGCAATTGCATGTGTGCTTTTACCGTGACTTCGCAGTGTCTTAATTTTTGAACAGCGTTGCTTTGCTCTGGCTTCATGTTTGCGGACTTCTGCAGACTAAACAATCCGGAAATACAGCAAAAGCTTCCGGCAGCATTCCACAGTGCGGTACATACGTGAGGGTACTCGCACGGTGGCTTACAGTGCGACTGTCACTTTTTTCTTTTTGTGTTAGTGTTGTTATACTGAGCCTATGTGGTTAACCTGAGCACCGACCATGAATGCTCGCATAAAAGGTGAACGTTTAGGTTTCCATACGGGAGCCACGCTCATAACTAAAAATAAATGTGCGAACAGTCCGATTATGTATATTTCAAAACAGGATGTAGGTGTGTAAATCTGGGGGAAGTTGCTGTGATTACACTCAAAAATGTGTGCTGTTGACTGAATTGCCAGACAGTCTAGATATAGCCCGGAAGTCCAATTCTTTCTCTTCATTTTGGTTATTTCACCTCTTTTATGGCCATTTGCTTCTGCGTGTTTGGCCACCACATTGGACGACACCTTCTTTCTTACATCATACATGTGCCACTCCAGTTATAGCTACTTCTCTCGCCAAGGTATTCTAACCGCAGCCTGTGCCACTCTCTTCCTCCTCCCCGGCTGTCCTTCTGCATGTGTGTACACAACCACTCTGGTTTCCATCCACCAGTAGCGTAGCCAGGCGGTGGCACAAGAGGCTCGCGCCTCCGCCCCCCCCCCCCTTGATATTTTCCTATGGTATATAAGAGCACAGAAAATAATGGTCTACCACATCTGCTTGCATTGCTTGGACCCAATTTAATCAAGGCGGCGCCCCCTTCGAAAAAAATTTCTGGCAACGCCCCTGCCATCTGCAACCTCAGCTCACAGGGTTCTTTGCTTATCGATTGCGTCTTTAGAATTGGCCCATAGCCACTGTCACTTCCACTCAATGCTGTTTTGATCTACAGGCGAAAGCATGGTAGGCTTTGGAAACTGACTCATCTTCCAAGATCTGTCGTGAAGTATCACACTTGTGAATAAAGCTTAAAAAAACTGGATACTCCCTTTTCAATGAAAGCTCTGAGCCCCCTTTTTATTTTATTTATTTCAACATACTGCAGCCCCGCAGGGCTATCGCGGTATTCGGCAAATAAATACATAGAAGAGCATAACAAGTGCGCTCTACATCAATGGTTAGGAATATGCAATAAAAATTCATTCAGTGATAAAGACCGAACGTAACCAGGCAAAGAATTCCACAATTCAATAGAATTAACAAAAAAACTATATTTAAACGCCACCGTACGATGAACCAAAGTAAATATGTTTAACTCCTAATAAATTTGGGTGGTCGTTGGTCTAGCGTGTTATATAATTGCTGATTAGAGAGAACCGTGGGGAATCAGTTAAGGTGTAAAGAAACTTCAAACATTCAACGTGTCGATGGGAAGAGAGAGTGGTAAGCTGTAAGATAGGAAGATGAGAACTTGGTGAAAAATACCCGTCAAAGTGACGATAAATGAAGCGTACAGCTTTCTTCTCAACAGATTTTATTTTGTTGATGTCAGAAATCTGCATCTGTTGTGTGGATTCCACACAACAAATTCATATTCCAATATTGGACAAACCAGTGCTTTATAAGTGAGGAGTGATATTCTGAGAGGTGCTGAATGTAAAGTGCGTTGTAGGTAGCCTAACTTTCTAAGAGCACCGTTGCACATGAGACCGATGCGTTGAGACCAAGATAAATCTTTAGCGAAAAGGAGACCGAGATATTTGTTTTGTGAAACAATTCCGAGAGGGCAACCATTAGGTGAATAGGTAAATGGAGAAAGGGAAGAACGCTTGAATAATGAAACGCATATCGTTTTTCGGAAGTTGATTTGCATTTGCCAAGTGTCACACCATGGTTGAAATAAAGCAAATGAATTGTTAAGGATGATGTGATCATGAGCAGCTTTAATTGTATGATACAAAAGACAATCATCAGCATACATGCGGATTTTAACAGGAACATTACTTGGCAGATAGTTAATGAAATTTAAAAATAAAAAAGGGCCTAATAGAGAAGCTTGAGGGACGCCAGACGTTACAGGGCAAGTGAAGGAATGAGAATATCTTATGAGTACGTACTGACACCTATCGGATAGAAAAGAATAAATCCAGTTTACTAATGCTTCTTTTTTAAGAATAAGAGTGAGCATTTTTAGCAGTTTGTTATGTGAACTAGTGTCAAAAACTTTAGAAAAGTCTATGAATATGCGTCAATTTGATCGCCAGCATCAAGAACCTGGACCATGACATGAGCGAATTCACTGAGCTGCGTTATGGTACTAAACCCGCGTCGAAAACCATGCTGGGCATCGGATAAAACATTATGGCAATCTGAAAATTCCATGATTTGCTTGAAAATTATGTGTTCGAGTATATTACAAGAATAGGATGTGATAGAGATGGGTGTGTAGTTCAATAAGAACTGCTTTTTTTCCGGATTTGTATAACGGACGAATTTTAGCCGATTGCCATGTTGTAGGGACAACAGACGGCGAGAGAGATTTCTGAAAGATAATGGTTAAATACGGACTAGTCCATAAGGAGTACCTAATGAAGAACTCGTTGTCTATATTATCAGGACTGTCTTTCTTTTTCGGATCGAGTTTTGAATCGAGATTCAGCACACCCTGGTTTTAAACAACAATATTGTCAATAGAACTGCGAGTATCCCCTATAAAAGGAGGAATAACGGAGTTATCAAGTGTAAAAACAGATTGAAAGTAATCAATGAATGCATCTGCAATAAGAGCTGTATCGTCTGTAACTGTCTTGAAGTTGCGTCGTCCCGGCCACCGTCTTGGCGATAAACATCCGCGGCACTGTCGCAAGGCCAACGGGTGCATGCCGTTGTTACTTTACCTGGTCGAACGCGCCTTCAAGAGTGAGTCAAAGCGGTACCTAACCCCACAGTGATAGAAAAAACAAGGTAGGAAGTTGGTGGAGGGGGTTGCAGTGGTTAGAAAATTTCTTGGCTTGGAGTTCAAACCCGTAAAGGCAATTCTGAATATGCCACATTTGCAAATTTACATAAGTGCTGTACGGAAAATAGTATTGAGATTTGGAAGGGGCTGTTAGCGCTAGTCACGGGACACTGAATACAATGTTCAGTTACTCATGCGTTTGTACGCTGCCTGATACTGAGTATCAGTATAATGACTGATGTCTAAATATACTACGGAAAATAATTTGGCGCCGTTTATGACATATCTGCTCCCCTAAACGAACAAACTAAATTGTGCAGCAGTTTTTGTTTTCACTACCAGTACTATTCGATTTCGAGAATCTCCAAAATTTCGTTGTCGCGAGACGAATTTCAATATGGAAATGTGAGTGTGAATGAAACATTTTTGAACATTTGTTGAATACTTTTGACTATTTCGAAGTGAAGTGACAGAAAATGTTGCTAAAGATTTCCAAGCACTATATTATGGGATAGGAATGTGGCATTGTATTTTTGGGCTAGGTTGGTGAAGATCTGGAGGGAAGGTGCTCCCTTGTTTCATCAAGGATGATGTATTTCATACCGGATTGTATCTATTTACCATATTTGGCACCACCAATGTGGTGTCCACAGCAGTTTACACGTGAAAGCTCCCTCCCCCCCCCCCCCCCCTACATCAAGTTCTGTAGAAGCCCCTTGATTTGGTAGACAAGGGCATGCTCTTTTCGAATTTCGAGTTGCTGATCAGCCCTGCAGATGTCTGTGTATAACAACACCTGAAATTTCGGATAGTAAGAAGGTTGTCACTATTTTGTTCACACCTTTTGGTCTAAAACCAGAAATAAAGCTTCCACCCCTGCCATACAGGTTTGAAGCAGGGCTTTCGTGAGTCAATCTCTTTATGCCCGTAGCGTGATTCACGAAGCGGTGAACGATATATAAAAAATTAAGGGATGTCTATAAGGTAAACTGCATCTCCATGTTGGAACCAGCACTTTCTCGAGCCATTGCAATTGCTACCATATTCTGAAAGGCAGCTTTGCCGCAAAAAGATGGTGTCCTAAGGTAAAACAATAAAAAATCAGAAGGGGCCGAAGTCAATTGGGGATTGACTGTTGTCTTCGAGAAGTTGTAACAGTAAAACTTTCAATCGGGAATAGTCGAATGGCAAAAGCTTTTTGAAAAATATTTCAAAGTTCGAATGTTTGCACTCTGGTAATGTTTTTTCTAAAAGTAAAAGCACAAATAGGCAACGAAGAATTGGGGACCCTTAAGCGTTGCCTTTGCGAGTTGAACGCGATAGCGAAATCAGGTCCCTAGTGCACCCTTCAACAACTAAGTGCATACTTTTTATAATTTTGTGACATACACACGCACCCCCAGAAACACGCGCACAGTAGATTGGACCAACGCGCGCTATTATCGTCGATTGGGCTCATTGTCGTCGTGACCACTGTCGAACAAATTCTGTTAAAGGGGGCTTAAACACTTTTTTAATTAACCATAAAATCAATTCACTGGAAGAGCTCATTGCCTCAGGAATTCAATGCCGGAAAAGTTTAGGAATCCGTCCAACGCAAGTGGAGCTACAAAGATCTGTCGCATGCTTCACTCCGGTATCTCTTCCCTCGTCCTGAAGAAAGCACTGGATGCTAAGCAGGGAGGGGTAGCAGGGCAAAAAAACTACCGCTCTTCGTGACCTTGAGAACTTTTTGTCTTCAAATTGGCGGCTTTTTCAGTGTGATCGTGCGCACAAGCGTGGACAAGTAGCAGCCTCCCTCGGCTATGTTGGTAACTTGATATTTTGGTCACAGACGCGCAGACAACGTTTCGATACAAACCAGTGGGGTTGACGCCAGTGGGTGGTTTTCTGCAACACGAGGTTTTTATCGCAATCGTGTTGACATATTCCACTTCATTTGTCAAATCGAGTCATGTTGTAATGAAATATTTGTCTTTTCCAAGCCCTTCAGCGATGCCTGAAGCCTTGTGGAAAAGGAACCAACGCAGGTCAACCGAAAGATGAAGCTGAGACAAGGAGGAAAAAATTACACAGAGAAGTCACTTTCAGTCATATGCTACTAGGCAGGCCTGCTGTTTTAGCATGTAAAAGTGCACAATGTAGATAATTACGTAAAGAGAAGGAATACAGGAGAACCGGTCATGCAAAAACATACCAGCCCGGTTCTTGCCAAACCATACCAATTCGGGTTTTCTCAAAACACACCAGCCTGAGTCTTGTCAAACCACACTGTGATGACATGTGCATGAGCAGGTTCGGAAATGCAAGAACACAACACGTAATGTGGTGGCGACTCAGTGGTTACCTGTACAACGTTTTGATATTGTGCGCTGTGGGGGGGGGGCGAATCGTGTATGTGCCGTGTGGTAGCGAAAAGGACGGTGATCTGGTGCGCGTGTGGCTCGAGAAAGGGTGAGAGGTGCGAGAGATGTGCGAGGGCATTGGAAGGTTCCAGGGCTGTCTCCTTCACTGGGCATCCGGTCCATGGGAGAACCAGCAGGCCTTCTTTCTGTTGTCTCGGCGTAATCGAAGCACTCCCGCCGGTTTTACTATGACATGAAAATCAGGCGAGGGGCCGTGCACGATGCCGGGATAAGGCTTGTCGCTTTGTACTTACAGTCGCAGTGAGGGTTCGTCTACGACCACACGAGGCCAAGTACGTCTTCGCGGAGCAGTTACAGTGGGTCAAAACTCCAGGATCGACGGCCGCGCCTCTACCTGACCATGGCGCTCACTGAGATACGTCATCAAATGCTCGACGACTTCGGCTCATTGACATCGTCGGCTACTTTGTCGTCCACTCTAAACTGTATGAGCATCTTTTAACTCTCGTGCGGAGCGGGCAGGATATGGCTTTTTAACTGTGCTCGTCAAGTATTCTATGTCGTTCGCGTGTGTAAATGCGTTCTACGTGTCCTTGTTCACCTGCGTGCAGCGTAGATATTTCTGGGACGAATTCTGGGCCCAAACATAACATCCCAAACTCGTGAACCTGCCAAGATCCACCCAATAATAGAGTGAAAGAAGACAGTTTTTGTCGCGCACGACCGTACGCTAGACGTCACCATGGAACTAAAAAGCTCACCACTATATCGCTCCAGCTAGGGCTCCCAGGTGCCGAAGTTACCAAGTGGATCGAGGCGCTACAGGCAAAGCGAAGAAATGAGAGAGCTGCGGGATGGGATGCCACCAGAGAAGCTCACGAGACACAGCGTGAAATTCTCAAGCTAAAGCTATAGGTTAAGGAAGCCGATAGTTATGCACCAGCCACAGCTAACAACGTTTTGCCTGAACCCATCACTTCAGCTGTGAACCCACAGAAGCTACTTCACCTATTTGATGAAAAGCGCAATGCTTACTTCCAGAGATTGAGTGAGTAGCAACCGGTCAGGATTGGCCGCAAGCGAAATGGGCTCTTGCTATGACAATGTGCAACACATGAGTTACTTTACTGTGATTGTTCACATGACTGCCGGTGATTCACTAGATTACCATAAGGTAAAGAAAGCCTTGCTTCAGCAGTTCCAATTTACTGCGCAAGGCTACCAAGAGCAGTTTCTCAAGGCAAAAGCCGTGGATGACGGAACTGGAACGCAGCTAGCCGTAAGGATTGGGCCTTATTTTGATCATTGGATTGACATGGTCAACGTTTCGAAAATGTAAAAAGGACTACGTGATAATATATTTTCCGAGCAATTCCTACACTTTTGGCAACTGAAGCTAGTCCTTTTCTTGAAAGAACGAGAGTGCAAATCTCTGGAAGAACTTGCTAAGTTTACTGATCGCTTCCTGGGAGCACAGATGTTGCACAACATCGAAACTTATCCCGATAAGTTGAGGGACTTCAGTGGGAAACCTAATTAAGCGACCAAGAAGTTACAATCCACAAGCATGCTCGACAATCGATTTGGACATGCAGCTACCAACTGTCGCAGCTCAACTAAACCAACGCTGAAATGCAAGATGTGTGGCAAACGGGGCACATAGCCAAAACTTGCAGGGGCCAGCGCACAGAAAACAAACCAACTTCGTCTTGTGTATCCACGGAACCATCAACAACTGGGCCTCGTCAAGGCAAAACCTCGGAGGGCGTTCGGACGCAAACCAGCTGCTCAAGTAGCTGCAACGAGGTTTGGAAAGATTCTGTGCCTTTCATAAACGACAGGACGTCACTAGCTGAAGGGCGACTGCTGGGACGAAAGGTTCGCGTGCTATGGGACACAGGCTACAATACAGCAATTGTCAGGCAAAAACTCGTTCCGAAAGACTGCTTGACAGGCAAAACATGCAATGTTGTTTTAGTTGACGGTTCAACCAGTCGCCTATCCGAAACCATCATACAAGTGAGATCACCTTACTTATCAGGCAAGATCAAGGTAGCTTGTATGATCGACCCACTGATCGACGTGGCACTGGGATATCTCCGAAGAGTCAGGCAGCCACGCGATCTTAATCGTGACTGTGAGCGAGCCATCACGAATGAGGAAGAGGAGCCATGGGACCATCTTGTCACGCCTGGGAGTCCACACTGAACGCCAATGTCTCTGTAAAGGCAATCTGTGTCAAGGCCAGCGCTCGAGTGCGCCTGACGCGATCAACTCAACGACGTCATAAAGCGGCGGTGCCGGTCTGTCACGCAACACACAGCGAGCTCCCTCAACCCACGAGCCCGATGACGCAATCGGCGTCTTCCAGTCTGGCGAGTCTTACGCAATGCGTGGCAACATCCCTCGTCCTTGGGTGCAACCACGCGCCGTGGTGGGTCGCGAATGGAGGATTCTCACACCACGGTCAGCAGCGCTTCTGGCTGGACGTTTGGTGACTTAAAGGATCCACCCGGTGCCTATAGAAAAAGCCCTGTGGCGCGTCGCCTGCCGTAGACCTATGTGTCAGAGAAGCCTCTCATTGCTTCGAGCCCCTTTCGCAGTCGGTGCGCCCGGTGTCCTTGGCAGCGGCGAGTTTCGTGGCGCCCTTCGTAACCTCGTCGGCGGTGCACTTCGTTACAGAGAGAGAACAGACGGATGCGTGCGAGAGAAGACATCTCGGCTCTTCGAGTCTTTAAGCTGTCGGCCTTGTAACGCACCTATTTCTATGCTGTACGTAAACTTTGCCTTAACTCATCGTTGCCTCGTCCGCTCGTCTATGAGCTCTGCGCATAAGCAGTCGCGAGCTCAGTAGCACACGCTACCAAACGGCTGGTGACCTTGGCGGCGGCGTTCGAAGCAGTGGCGCCTTCGCGACCGTGTCGGCGTCTCGCCTTCGTAACAGTGGTTGGCAACTCCGCGATCAGCCGGCGTCAGCGACATAGATGCGATGTGTGCCTGATGTTTTCCCCTCAGTTCACCAGACTACTGTAGCACAGGTTATAGTAGTTTAAAGAAGAGCTGTGTGAAGCTTTAGAGTGAGCTTTGATCGTTTCAAGCAAAGTCGAAGCCCTTTGAAACAAAGTTATTGTGGGGGGCGTAAACACGGCAGTGTTAAAAAGTGCTTGCGCGTCTTGCTAGTAGACTTATAGTGGGTACGCCAAGTAGATTCTTAACTGGGGCTAACAGCAAGAGGCTAGTGTGAACGATAGAGAATCTCAAAGTGAAGGAACACATCGAAATTTGTGAGCAACATGGCCCCGATTTCAGCCGTGCGAAACGAAAGCAAGCGATACTTGAGATTATGAGTGATGCAGGAGTGACGACTGAGGAAATCGACAAGGCCTGGGCGGATATCAAAGCACGCCGCGAGGAGGCTGAAAGGCGAGAAGTTTGCGAACGCGAAGAAGCTGAAAGGCGAGAAGTTCGCGAACGTGAAAAAGCTGAAAAGCGGGAACGCTGTGAGGAGGCCACGAGACAGGAGCGCCTTGAGCTGAAACGAATAAAATTGGCAATCCTACAGTGTTTGCAGGCGCCTAGCATAGCTTTGGCGACACGTCAGGTCAGCGGTCAGAGAATTCGCGACGAACTGCCATCGTTCGTAGTAGGCGCGGATATGGCGAAGTATCTCGTCAAGTTTGAACATGTCTGTGAGCTAAATGCTTTGGAGCGGTCTCTTTGGGCACAGAACCTGATAGTTCTTCCTCCCTGCGAAGTGTCGAACGTGATAACGTGCTTGTCGAGGGAAGCGTTTGAAAGCTATGACAAGGTTAAGCAACTGCTCTTGAGACGTTATATGTTGTCACCCGAAGCTTTCAGGCAATGGTTCTGGGATGCTAAAAAGGGGAATGACTCACACGTGGGTTTCACGTTTCGTCTTAAAGCCGATTTGATTGAATGGCTCAAGGACAAAGGTATTTATCACGATCACGATAAAGTGGTTGAAGGCATTGCATTGGAGCAATTTTACCGCTGCAACGAGGAGGATGTCAAGCTTTGGCTGCAGGACAAACTTGGTGAAGTACAGCTAAACAAGGCAGCAGAGTTAGCTGAGGAGTAATATACCCGCCGAAAGTTGCAGAGCAGGGCAGTGCGCGTTGAAAAGGATGCAAGGAAAGAGGGCTTTTTAAAGAAATCTCATGAACGGAAACCCATTACGCACCGTAACTTCAGGAAGGACCGGTCTCATACAAAGGACGCTGTAGGGGAAGCCAAACGGAAGCGCAGAAATCGAGTGAGGTTCCAAAACAACGCACTCATACCACACGGGCGTTTGAATCACGGAAGCTGCTAATCTGCTACAACTGCAAGAAAGAAAAGCACGTCGTAATAAACTGTAAAGAACAGTTTGCTTTCGCAACAATCCGAGAATCGGAAAAGAACATGCGGTTGTTAGAGCCGTATCTCGAAGAAATTAGTGTGAATTGGAAAACGTGTCGAGCATTTCGAGACTCAGCGCAACCATGGACGTTGTTCATCGTTCGTTGGTGTCTCCGGATGACTTTACAGAGAATGCGCGTGGATCAGACAAGTCGCCGAGGAGCAGAGTGCTTGCTTGAAAATCACTACGGTTGTCATTGAAGGCCCGTTTGGTAAGCTTCGCACCGAAGAAGCTGTGTCTGCCGCGCTTCCCGATCGTTTTCCTTTTCTTTTCTCGAATAACCCAGAGCAGCTTCTCAAAAAGGAGGGTAAATTGTTCTTCTCCAACTTAGTTTACATGCCGCTAACGCGATCGCGAGCGCGGAAGCTTTCGCAGGCACTTGATCATGTTCGATGTGGTGAAGCATCAAGTGCAAAAGCTGATGATCTGTGTGATCTTGGTGGCGAGTCGACGGAACCTCAGACAGAAAATTCTCCGTATGATTCATTTGAGCAGTCACTCGAGCGGCCCGTCGCCGAAGCGACAGGCGCGGTATGCGTCGGTGGAGGAGACGATATGGCGCCATTGAGTCCGAGCGAGAGGGGTGCAACGCTGTCGCCTGTAGCGGAAAGTTGGATTGAGCTGTCGAGTGTTGATCGAGAAACGCTCATTTCAGAGCAACGTGAGGACCTCTCAATAAAAGTGCTAATGAAAAGCGTAAACTTGGGAAAAAAGAAAGAGAACGTTTCCTTTTTGAGAAAGCGGGACTCCTGTATCGCAGCTACACAAATGGGGAAGGTCGAAAGTATGAGCAGCTCTTGGTACCACAAAAGTATTGTCGCCAATTATTGGAACTGGCGCACGAACACGCGTGGGCAGAGCTTCACGGAAAAAAAGACAAAGGCTAGAGTTTGTCTTGAATTTTATTGCCCGAAGGGCTGGAAGGATAGCGAAGATTTTATACACTCATGCAACACTTGTCAGAAAGCGGGGAAATCAACGGACAAGTGGAAGACAGCCATGAAGCTTGTACCAATTATCGCAGAACCTTTTTGGCGCCTAGTAATTGATATTGTCGGGCCATTGCCAGAGTCAAGGCAAGGTTGTCGGTATATCCTGACGGCCCTTTGTGTAGTCACAAAATTTCCGGAAGCGATACAACTTAAGCAGCTCAATTCTCCTGATGTCATGGATGCACTGCTATCTATATTGGCACGCGTCGGATTTCCTTCTGAAATCCAATGCGACAATGGCAGTATCTTCCCCAGGTGCCTTACCTCTATCTTTTTGGATAAATGTGGAAGAAAAGTAATGCACAGCTTGATCTATCCGCCGCAATATAATCCGGTAGAGCGTATGCATACCGTTCTGAAACGGATACTGACAGCTGTTTGCTACGAGCACAAATGTGACTGGGAAGCTAGTGTTACTCCCGCTATCTTCGCTTTAAGATCAGCTCCTCATGAGAGCACTTGTTTTAGTCCTGCATAGCTTGTGTATGGCAGGATTTTAAGAACACCATTGCGAATGCTGAGCGAGTCCCGGGAGGAATTAAATGAGGACCCTAAGGTAGTTGCGTATGTTCTAGACCTCTTTCAGAGGCCTGGCAAAACGAAAGACCTTGTGGAAAGCCACAAGAAGGCTGCACAAGTGTTGTCGAAGGAGTACTACGACAAATCGGCGAAGAAGCGCACCTTTGAAGTAGGTAGCCAGGTAATGCTGCTGCGGCCGCCGAAAGATGAACAAGCTTGAGGTTCATTGGGAAGGGCCCGCCAAAGTAATATTGAAGCTTTCTAATACCAATTATGAAGTGAACTTAGGAAGGTGGCCGAACAAAACTTACCACAGTAACTTGATGAAACCATACGTTCAATGTCAAGTGGTCGTAGATCTGCTTTTGAATGCTTCAGAAGAATAGAGAGCAGACATTTTTACCTGTAGTGATGTAATCGAAAGGGTATCGGAGGTAATCTTGGAGCAGTTGAACTTAAAGTCAAATTTATTGATTGATTGTTAGAGTTTAACGTCTCAAAACCACCATATGATTATGAGAGGCGCTATGGTGGAGGGCTCCCAAAATTTTGGCCACCTGGGGTTCTTTAATGTGCACCGAAATCTGAGCACACGGGTCTACAACACTGCCGCCTCCATCGGAAATGCAGCCGCCACAGCCAAGATTCAATCCTGCGACCTGAAGCTAGACCCTAGGTTAAGTGAAGTCCAGAAAGAAGACCTGATAAGGATTGGTTCCGTGTTTAAAGGCGTGTTTTAAGACCGTCCCGGAAACACGACGGTGATCGAACACGATATCGAGCTAACTTGTGAGGAGCCAATCCGTAGCAAGCCGTATCGTTGTTCCCCTGTGCGAAAGCAGATTATGAAAGAGGAGATCGCTAAAATGCTGGAGTTGAGAGTCATAGTACCGAGCAAGAGTAACTATACATCCCCTCTAATATTGGTTCAAGTGCCGGGAAAAGATCCCAGGCCATGCATCAATTATCGGCGTCTTAACGCCACAACTCGGGACCAAACTTACCCGATACCAAACCTACCCGATACCAAACCTAGAGGAGAGGATAGAAACTGTGTCGCAGTCAAGCTATAATTACACGTTATGCCTCGTGCGAGGGTATTGGCAAGTGTCCCTTACGGAGCGCGCTAGCTGCTATGCCACATTCGTTTCTCTAGTCGGAACATATCGTCCACATAAGCTGAGCTTTGGATTGAAAAATGCACCCTTTTGTTTTTCAGGCTTAATGAACAGCGTTCTCAAAGGCCTCTCTGAGCTCACTCTGCCGTATCTTGACGATGCCGCCATCTTCCCAAACAACTGGAAAGAACATGTCGAGCATTTACGCGTCGCACTGATTAGGTTGAACGAAGCTGGTCTTAACGTGAAACCTACTAAACGTCACCTAGGGCGCAGCGAGGTGTCGTACCTCGGACACGTTGTGGGGCGTGGCCAGCGTAGACTTTCAGAAATTAAGGTAGCCGCCGTCGTTAACTATCAGCAACCCACTACAGAATCTGAGATAAGGGCATTCTTGGGCCTAGCTGGATACTATCAGCTTTACGTGCAAAACTACTCTAGCATTTCCAGCCCTCTAACTGGCGCACTTCAAAAGACCGAGCCGGTTAAAGTTGTATAGGACTCAGAAAAAGAGAATGCGTTTTGCCAGCTGAAACAGGCCCTAAGCATAAAGCCCGTTCTCATGGCACCCGATTTCTCTAAGGGATTTCTCATTCAGTGCGACGCGAGTGATCGCGGCATGGGAGCTATATTGTGCCAGGAACACAGTGCTGGTAACGAAAGACCTGTTTTGTATTTAAGTCGAAAACTCGGCTGCAGGGAAGAGGAATACAGTACCATTGAAAAGGAATGCCCTTGTCTCGTGGGGACGGTTCAAAAGCTAGCCTGTTATGTCTCTGGTTGGAGGTTCGTGGTCGGAATGAACCACTGTCCTCTAACCTGCACACTTGACCAATTCTGACCTTTTAGGGTGTACAAAAGGATGCAAACATCTTAGCACACTTTTTGAGCACCCTATTCGCGCCTCAACACCCTACAAGTGGAACCAAAAGGGTGCATACGTCAAAAGGGTGCAAACTAGGGTGCAAAAAGGGTGCAACAACTAGTGAGTGCTGACGAACACCCATTAGGGTGCACAGTCACCCACAAAACTTTGTGAGCAACGTGGTCATAGAGCATAACCAACAGCTTTTAGAGGTCCCCTTGTTAGACACCAAGGTCTCATTAGTAGCCCCACCGCAGTAGCGGATATCTGAATAGCGGTAGTGCCCGGCTGAACGTAAGTACTACATGGGTTCTGGCATTTGTTCTGCCTCTTTCTCGTCACCGTGAGGCGACAAGAAAGAGGTGGGGCAATGCTCTGCACGCTGTGAATCACTATATTTTTGCTATGCCGTCGGACGCCGTTCGGGGACTGCGCCTGTTAGCCGTAAGCGTCGTCTGTGTGTCTGTCGCGTGTGTTTGTGGATGCTGGTGATTCGCGTTGAATTAGATCTTAGCGTATTTAACTTAGAAGAATGGACGCAAATGACGTGGTGTCTACGTTGCTATTCATTCGGCCTTGTTCGTTTTCTGGGCCAAAGAAGCGTCTGAAAAAAGTTTCATATGTTGCGCGTCTTAATTTAAACAGTTACAGGACAGTTAAGTATGTATGACTACTATAAGGTATATGTTTTCCAGTGTGAAAAACTGTGTTTGCACCCACCGACCACGTATAATAATAAACAACCATGATATTCAGCCAAACTAAATGTGCGCTAACTTGACACAGGGTGCTGTAGGTGTGGTTTACAAAGCCTGCGATTACAACTGGGTTGATACATTTTCTCTATGAGCCGTACTGTAGCTGTGCAAGCGCTAGGTTGAGCTGTACACTCGTTCGAGCGCAATTTTCGTGGTACTGCTTGCTCCCCCCATGTTCAACTATCATTGCACGTTTCTTATTTTCAAGAATTGTGTGCGCCTCACCCCGCTTTGGCAATAATACATTGCCGAATCCCTTTACGTCTACAAACATTCTAAAACGTAGTTGTACCACAACTTCCAATGACAATAATAAATTACTAGTGTATTGCTGTATCTGATATCGTAAGTTCTTTATGTCCTTGCTGCAGATTTACAAGTAACCTGTTGTATGTGCAGAGTATGAATACCTCAATTTATTGCTCAAAACACAGTGAGGTTATACATGACAGTATGCATGCCTAAGGCATGCATATGAAGTTGCTGAAATGCAAAATCAGGCATTGTATTTATCTAAAAGTGAAAAAATCTAGACTGCCTTTTTGAAGATGTTCGTACTGGATAGATTGAATAATGTCAAAAATAATCTTCACCAAGTGATTGGTGTTCATTGGCTTGCACTGACGTCACTAAAAGTACCTTGTTCGTACTTAGACCGCACGGTAGGATGCAAGATTCATGTCGTCATATGGAATGTTAATGTCACATGATTTTCAAGGTAAATTGTTATTAGCATACAGAAGCCAATAACGTTGTAGCCTCATCGTTATCATAATGAATGAGGTTAGTCACAATGTGACTCTTCTGCCTTTATGTCGTCTTAGGAAACCATTACGTTATGTAGCTATCAGTTGTTTCTGAGATCCTGGTTGCCGGATGTTATTGCAGAAACTTGCCTGTTTATTGTGATGGCATGTGTCTAAAGATTGATGCTTTGTCTTAGCGCTTCCACTTTTCCCTTCTACGGTTATTAGATAGCATGTGCCGTTTGATGACAAGTGAGGAGTACTGCCTTTTTAGCCAACCAGAACAATTTAGTTCAATGATCCCAAAGAAGCTGCGCACAATATTCATTTAGTGAACTCAATTTGAGGCAATATATAATCATCCGAATGTTAGACACTTGAAGAAAGCTACATTTGTTGAACTCGTGAGAAGAAACGGCAGAGAAGGAAAGACAGGGAGGTTAGCCAGACCAGCAAAGCCGGTTTGCCACCCTACACAGCGCAACAGAGAAATGGAAGTCCTGTTGAAGTGGTCTAGTCGCTAAGGTTCTCAGTTTTTGACCCGAAGGTCGGTGGATGAAATCCCGGCTGTGGGGGCTTTTTTCGATGAAGGTGAAAATGCTGGAGGCCTGTGTGCTCAGATTTGGGTGCACGTTAAAGAACCCCAGGTGGTCGAAATTTCCGGAGCCCTCCACTACATTGGTGAAAAATTTGTATCAGTATTCCTTTAATTTTATGTTTTATCTGCAGTGGATGCATATGCGCATACTGTCATGTATACGCAGAGGTATTGCAATTTTACGTAATAAAATATTCATATGGAGCATATTGCATGGCATTACCTTAAGAAACACATCACATGGGTAACAAGACTACAGAAATGCAAATGTTTCTCTATGGATGCACTCGTGCATATACTTGGCCAGCTGCAAGAACAGAATTTATTGATCGCGGGCCACAACACGTATGCTTATCTCCTAATTACACGCAGTCGATAGAGCTAAAAGCGGGTGTCTTCGTCTAAGAGTCCTAACTTCTCGTTTGTGCATGAGCGAGCTATAGGGGGAATGAAAATTCACATCTATGACATTGACAATATGAAAAGCGCTGCAACAGCACTTTTGTGTTGTATTTATTCTGCAGCATGCCTTTTTTGTATTTTACAGTTTCATGCCACCAAATAAATGTTGGCCGTACATTGCTAACCATTCACTGCAATAGTACAAGCAGTGCATGCGGTCTTAACAAAGCTCACCAAAATAATTTTTTCCACCGGTGCAGAAATTCTTTGGCACGGTCTGATGTTTCGTCTTAGTGAGGCTGCTCAAAGAAAGTTCCTGACAAGGTCATGTGGCCCAAGCACCAGCAAACTCCGAACCATTGTTCCAAGCATCAGTTGTGTTCACCCTGCTGATGCACTGTGATTCACCAAGCTACTGCACGCAGCCTACATATACGAAGTGCTCTCCATATCCCCCTCAGTTGGGCAGCAGTGCGTGTAGTCTTCACAGTGCTTGCCAAAGTGATTTTTGCACAGGTGAGAAACTTCTTTCTTGCTTTATTTGTGTTAGTAATACTACTTTCACTTCTGTCAACCAAGAGTACAAATGTTTCCTGTGAATTCTTTGTCATGTCAAGCGCAGTATTTCAAGCACAAAATTTATGCTGAACTTTGGTCCTTCAAGCAGCGTGGAACAAAGCTGGTGACAGTGTCAACACGCTCTCTTTAGAAATAGAGGCTTTGCGTGAAGAGCCTGTCGCACTGTGAAAGAATCGCAAAAAACTTCCAGGTGAAAATAAGCAACTTCAGAAAAAAATTGAAGAATTTACACTGTATTAAACGTCGAACTATCTTGACATCAAAGGCGTCCCAGATGAGAGTTTGCCTTTTGGCACTGTCCAAAGTTTTGGTGTGATGATGGAGAAATAATCAACTCGTGATGTATTTGCATTATAGACAGAGTAGAAACAAACAAGCACAGTTTGAAAAACATAGTAGTGCATTAGGCCCAATGGTACAAATGAAATGTTGTTCTGGATAAGGCAAAAAAATACGTCTATCTACAGTGGCCCTTCGTTTTAGATTAAGTGGTCGTATTTATCTCAACGAACACTGACAAGACTAGGTAAGCAGTTAATGAGAACAAGAATGCAAAAAAACAACGAATAGAATGGGGGTTCAATTGGATGCAAGGCACGAAATTTATAGCACGAAAATTGGAAACATTAGCAATTTAAAGGACTGCCTTTTTTGAAGATCTACACGAAACGCTGTGTTAATGCCTTCACAGCCACACTTTTCTTTAGCTTGCAATGTCGGTAAACTATGACTGACATGGAATAATTTCGATACCTAGATAGTGAAAAATTCAACGCTCGAGCTTAAAGGCCATCAGCTATCTTAAATGCGTTTAACTTAAAAGCTCTTAGCATTAAAAATAAGGCTAGTAGCCTGTGTCTCTATTTCAATGACATGTCGTTAAAATTTGATTCCATTCTTTTGACATTACCCTGGATTTATTCGTGCAATATAGCCAACCAAAAATACTAGGGTACAATTATCATGGCACTGCGCGGTCCATGAAATGGGGAGGAGGAATAGCGCTGCACATCAAAAGGTAATTTGTGGTCGATGTAAATGAACTTTGGTTTGTTTAGCCCTGTGTAGTACGACTTGAGGGTTTCGCCCTAGTAGGACGACTTGAGGGTTTTGTTTTGGAGCAATTTGCTCGCCTGCCTTTGGTCATAAGTAGGAATTCTTTGAGTTTATGGAAACTTGAACTTGGTAACTTGATTTTTTGATCACAGACACACAGACATTTTTTCACTCACAATTAACGTGGCCAAGGTCGGTGGCGGGTTTTTTGTGACGCGAGCTCTTCAATGCTATCGTGTTAAAAAGCTGACATAGGCAGCATTGACTGGATGAATGCTGAGAATAAAGTTAAGTGTCCCAGCAGGAATTGAACCCTAGTATTCTACTTGGCAATCAAGTATTCTACCAGAGAACCATGCCCGCCCTCGGTTATAGTTGTCAAATAGACCCCAATGTTCGTGTAACATCAGCTGTCGTTGCAGCACTGGCTATCAAATTTTATGACTATTACATATGCACTCCTATAATACAGCCGTGATGTCCAGCTAATGTCAGTTATAGTCAGGCGCCATCCTTTGAGGTATTTGTGTAGCAGTGTTGAGGCCTACAGTCCTCGCGAGTTCCAGCAAAAACACCAGTGCTTCATACCACCCTGTCACTTCTAGATTGGCTAATATCCATGTTTCTGTTGGCATCGTTACGAAACTGCAAATAACTGTTAATATTGTCACGGGTGTAATATCTCCCCATAACAAATAAAAAACATATGCGGCTGTTTAACATATTTTGTGCGAGAATTTGTACATATATTGAGCTCCACTTTATGAAATCACTCAATAAAAAAATTAAAATACATTCACTTTGCATCTGCATGCTTCGATAACATCGATTCTCAAAGTATGTGGCATTTGGGAAATTTTCTTATCAATATTGGGACTCTAAGGCTACTATATTATTTAATAGAATATGAGCAATATCTCCATTGCAACATACTAAGTTTTAGGTATTAGGAATACTAAATATATTCATGACTACAGCATACCTAACAGGCAGAAACTAGTACCCCATAGATGACACACTACAGTAGAGCTGGACTAGAATATTGCATGTTAGAACTTTACAATTCTTTAAAAATCCTGATTAACTTCAGGGCCCTATTCGGTTTGTTCAAATAGAATGCGTGCAATTACTTGATGAATAGCTTTTTCACTCAAACCTAACTAAAGTTTCACGTGGGCATCATGCTGAATCATTGCTCAGATGTTTCTTGTATACATATTTCCCTTCTACTATGCTGTTTGTTTTTATACGTGAAATCTGTTGTATGTTCTACCCTCTGTAGGCCCCGAGGTGCTCTCAAGTTGCTTACACAGCTTTTTGCCGGGAAACCCCCAACAAGCATGTTTCCAGTTGGAAACAAAGTTGATTCTGATGCTGAATTCTACTCACACAGAACTAAGAACACTCCAGCATGACTGAGCATATTGAATCTTGGACACCCTGTTTTGTGAAACTCTTGGTGATTACTTCTGTCTTTATTTTAGACTTCCGGGTACTGATGGGCTGTAGAGGGGGAGCCAAAGTCGCCTGGGCAGCTGAAGATGGATTGTGCAAGTGTTTGAATGATCACATTATAATAATCAAACAACACTTGCATTACCTTGTAAATATTTGTGGTTTTGTAATGCACAAGTTTAGAAGCACACACACACACACACACACACACACACACACATATATATATACATATATATATATATATATATATATATATATATATATATATATATGTATATATATATAAATATTAATAATATAATTTATATATATATATATATATATATATATATATATGTTATTGTCTGTTAGATCTCATTATTATTGTGTTAAAACATGAAAAAACGAGCCCTTAGGTATACACTTCTTTCCCTTATATATATATATATATATATATATATATTTATAAAGGGCGAGCTGTCAGTAAGTCTGGAGCAAGTTTGTAGTCAAGGTTTTTAGCATGATGACAAAAACATTTTATGTAAGCCCACATCTTTTACCACACACTTACTTTCCTATTCATTTTTCTTTTCAATTGTGTGGGCACTGGCCACACCCTCAATATGCGCCTTTTGACTGCTGGTGCCGCTAACCTGTATGTTATTGTTCTAAATAATTTATTTGTTACCAACTATGCAAGGAGGACAGCCAGAATGTTGAAAGTTAAAAAGAAGTCTCATAACAAGAAATATGTGTACTCATAATAAAAGATTAGAAAAACAGAAGATTGATCCTCACTTACACTGATTTCTCCTTTACAATAGATGCAGTAGGTCATAGCTGATGTTTAATATTTTCAATCTTTTTTGGTTGTATGCTATGTATATTAAAATACTTGATGTGACTATTTGCATGATGTTAATTTATTTTTCATAAATTTTCTTCTGGGCCTAATATCTTGCATTCTGACATGCATAAAAGCTCACTTCTGCTACACATAATTTAAAAGAGCGCAATGTGGTAAGGTGCTCTATTTTGTACATAGTATTTGTGTGTCTCCTAAAGTGAATATGTGGCTGCTGAAATGTTCACCAGTATTAGAACCTTATGAATTTTCAATCTGCATACATACATGTCTGTATAGTGACCATGCATAAAGAAATCGGGCATGCATATGTGCAGGAAGGGGCCATGGATAGATGTCAATCATTCTGTTTTAAAAATAGGTAGCATAGGCCGTATACGCACTAATGGGGCCTATTTCATAATTATTGAAGCACGCGTGTTTATTCAATATGGCTTGTTTTAGGTATATATTTACATATTGTCTACTTCCACCTTGAACATTCCACCATACAGCCGGCACTCTGCTGAGCGCTTCTCGAGGAAACTTCAGTAAGTGGCACACAAACCTACAGACAGCTGTAAGTGGGGCCTTCACTTTGTTGACTGCTGGAGAACGGTGGCTTCGCCAAATCACACTCCTTTGCGGTGAAGCTAACTTTGCTCTTGCAACTGAGCAAGCTTTTATAAAATTCAGCACTGTTCTTAAGAAGTATAGTAAGTGCAGCTTGTTCCATCCGGAGCAGCGAAAAATCAAACCTGGGGAGCAGCGCCTGGACAGGGTATAAGGCAAAATTGAAACACTTCTCGATAACTTTGCCGGATTATCTATTTGCCTACATATAGAAAAAGCAAAACACAGCAGCGAACTTACCAGCAGCTTCACTGCAGAGCCATTCTGGTTTAAAAGACGATGCGGAAGCCCCACCTAGAGCTGTCACTGTGCTTCAGTGCCAGTTTCATAAGCGCCTGCGAGAAGCACTCCGTGGAGTGCCAGTCGCACGGTGAACGTGTTCAGGGTGGAATAGACGACATTGTACATCTGTTCAAGTATTAACAAACTGTATGTGGCCGGTCACACAGCATGGTCTACAGAGTATAGAGGATTCTGCATTTCTAGCAATCTGCAGCATCAATCCTAGATTTGACCCTGTGGTACGTCAGTGTGGAGCAGCCTTTCACATCCCATTTGAAAGGGCGTTATGGCATGACAGCACCCTTAGTCAAAGGGTGCACCCACTACACCCTTTGAAACTTTTGCTCTGCACCCTTTTCTTAAGGGTGCTGAGCTCTTAACCCTTTCTCAGCACCCTTTTTGGAACACCCCCTAGGGAGCGAAGGGTGCTCATCTGGCGACAAGCTCATTTACAGCCTAAGGGTGAGATTTGGTTAGTGTGTGGTTAAATAACACGTCGCCTAAATGTGGTCAGTTACTGAGGTGGAGCATAATACTCCAACAGCACAACTTTGACGTTCGCTACAAAAAGGGAAGCTAAACGCTAAAGTAGACGCATTGAGCCGTGCGTTAAAGTTTGTACTTTTTCCACCTTTCGGTTTCTCGCTAGCGATTCAGGGTAAAATTTTGTCCTCATCACGCCTTAGCTGAGAGCTCTCGTCCAGAGTGATCTCAAGGGACAACTTTATGTTGTATTATATTTCATTACGTTGTTGTACGTCTAAAAATTTTTGTTCTTGTTTTAAGAGTCTTGTGTCCTACATGTGCCTCTTGATGTAGAGGGAACGAAATTCCGATGGACACGTAGCTAGGTATATGTTGTACTATACTTTGTCTGGTGTTGTGTCGGGTGACCGAGGGCACTTTCTTGTGTCATGGGTTGTCTCTTGTAGAACCGTTCTTGACAAGTTGCAGAACCATCGACAAGTGCTGAGACCAAGAATCGTCAGTATAGATGACTGAAGCTGGCCGACAAGTTGTGGCGACAAGACAGTGGAGCTGGGTTCTGCCCTCAAGAAATGGATGTGTTCACGGAACTGAGCCTAGAGCTATATTCTGCCCATGGCCCTGGAGGCAAACCTGGAGGGACCTGGTGAACAAGCGTGCCCGACATCCGAGCCACGTGGAAGCAGCTCGTCTTTCCGGCGCATTGTCTGGTGACGGAGGGCTGTTACGCCTGGGAGTCCACACTGAACTTCAAGGCCTCTGCAAAGGCAATCTGTGTCAAGGCCAGCGCTCGAGCCCGCCTGACGCGATAACTCAACGACGTCATGAAGCGGCGGCGCAAGTCTGTCACGCAACGCACAGCGAGATCCCATAGCCCACGAGCCTGATGAAGCAATCGGCGCCTTCCAGTCTGGCGAGTCTTACGCAATGCGTCGCAACATCCCTCTTGCTTGGGTGCAACTACGTGCAGTGGCGCATTCCCATTGCAAGATTCTGACATTGCGGCTAGCGGTGCTTCTGGTTGGACGTTTGGTGGCCAAAGGATCCACCCGGTGCCAATGAAAAAATCCCTGCGGCGCGTCGCCAGCAATAGACCTATGTGTTAGAGATGCCTCTCGTTGCTTTGAGCCCCTTTCGCAGTCGGCGCGCCCGGTGTCCTTGGCAGCGGCGAGTTTCGTGGCGCCCTTTGTAACCTCGTCAGCGGTGCGCTTCGTAACAGAAGAGAAGCGGACGGATGCGTGCAAGAGAAGACATCTCGGCTATCGCAGTCCTTAAGCTGTCGGCCCCAGTGCCAAATTTGTAACGCCTCTATTTCTATGCTGTACATAAACCTTGCCGTAACTCATCGTCGTCTCGTCCGCTCGTTAATCAGCTCTGCGCAGAAGCAGTCGCGATCTGAGTAACACATGCTACCAAACGGCTGGTGACCTTGGCGGCGGACTTTGGAGCAGTGGTGCCTTCGGGACCGTCTTGACGTCTCGCCTTTGTAACACTCTACAGTCTGCAAGCGTGGTGAAAGCAAAAGTGCTGCGACAAAAACAAAAGAAGGTGCATCCCTTGTGCGTCCCAAAAGTTACGTGCACTAACGTTAAGAAAGCGCAACTTATCGAAACGCAACGGAAGGAACCGAAGCTGAAATCGCTTTTTGCTAAAATGAACAAAGAATTCAAATCTGTAAAAGGCCACAGTTATGAATTTGTGGAAAAAAATGAATTGCTCTACCATCGTTATTTCCTCGCGACTGTTAGGACGTTCAAGCAGGTGGTCATTCCGAAAGAATAAAAACAGACTATTTTAGAAGTTGCACACGAAAACATCATGGTCGGGCACTAAGGCATTAAAAGGACAACCGATCGTATCCTGTGAGAATTGCACTGGCCTGATTTACACGGAGACGTGAAACGCTCGTGAAATCTTGTGACATATGCCAATGAACAACACCTGACGGCAAAGTAGGAGTTGCTTCATTGAGCAAGACGCCTCTGGTCCACACTCCATTTTAAAGAGTTGTAGTAGATCTGATCGGCCATTTTTCATCAAGGCCAGACCGTGGAAATTGGTACTTGCTGACGCTGATTGATTTTGCAACAAGATATTCGAATGCTGTGGCACTCCCTGCAATTTACGCCGTTCATGTTGTCGAAGCCCTCACTGAAATAATTTCTCGCATCATGTTACCCAAAAAGTGGTTACAGGCCAAGGAGCAAGCTTTAATTCCGTCCTATTAAAATTGTCAGCCGGCTTCTTTCCGTGAAGTTGCTCAAGACGACGCCATACCACGCCATGACGAATGCTCTCGTCGATAAATTCAACAGCACGCTGAAGATGATGTTAAAGAGAATGTGCCAAGAGAGACCACTATCTTTGGATAGGTGCCTCGGCCAGCTGCTCTTTGCCTACCGAGAATTACCACAAGATTGCCTCGAGTTCTCTCCTGCCAAGCTCACCTACGTTCGTCATGTGCGAGGACCACTGTCAGTCCTGAGAAAGCTGCGGACAAATGGGGGATTCGATAGAGAAACACTGACAACCTACACTTATTTCTTTGAATTGCGTAATCGGATATAGCAGACGTGGAAGATCGCGCATGAAGAACTAGAGAAGGCTCGTGCAAAGCAAAACCCACCATATGACAAGAAGAGCTGTACAAGAACATTGGCCTCAGACGACCCTTACATTGCCGCCGATGGATGCCAATAAGCTTCTTATGCAATGGAAAGGGCTATTCTCAGTGATAGAGTGAAGAAATGACGTGGACTAGGTCGTTGATATGTTTTGGAAATCCAAGATATTTCACATCAATATGCTAAAGAAGTACGAAGAGCGTAAGCCTAGCCAGCCCCCACACGTGTTGGTTGTAACAGAATTCAACGAAAGCACCATTGAAGGACCAGGAGACAGTGTGAATTGCATGCAAGTATTCAACCTGCGTCGCACGCAATTTTGTGCTGATGTAAATCTATCCAGGAACCTCACTGCCAAACAGGTTGAAGAAATGTAATGCCTAATGGAAGAGTACGCTGACAGTTTTTAGGCGTGATAGGAAAGACAGAGGTCGTAGAGTGTTCACCTCGTCTTACCTCCGAAAAACCGGTGCACGTTCCTCAGTACCCAATATCGTTTGCCTTCCAAAAAAAACGTACAAACTGAAGGGCAAGGTATGCTTAACTTGGGTACAATTGGTACCATTGGGAAGTCTAAGTCGCCATACCGCACACCCATAGTAGTTGTGAAAAAACCACACAACACGCTTCGGTTCTGCATTAACTTCAGGCAGCTAAAGAAGATACTCGTCCCATATTGTGAGTCAATACCGTGCATAGATGTCGCCCGAAACATGTGAAAAAATCCTTGACGGAAAAAACTCACAAAGTGCTGTGCATATCCTATTTACCAATCTCCTCTTTCTAGAATAGTTGTAAACAACTTTCTTGAAAAGGGGAGTAGGGTGATGATTTGTGAATGAGCGGGTTCGGATATGTAAAAGAACAGAGTGTGTCGTGCGGTGGCGACTCGGTGATGACCTGTGCGACTTTTTGAATTTGTGCGCCGTGCAGGAGCGAATCATGTATGTGCCGTGTTGTGGAGAAGAGGACGGCGATCTGTTGCGTGAGTGAATAGAGAAAAAGTGTCAGTGGGAGAGCTGTGCGTGGGCGTCGGAAGGTTCCAAGGCTGTCTCCTTCACTGGGCATCCGGCCCATGGCAGAACCAGTAGGCCTACTTCCTGTTGCCTCGGCGTAATCGAAGCACTCCCGCCTGTTCCACTATAAAAGGAAGATTAGGCCAAGGACCGGGCACGAGGTCAGACCAAGCCTGACCTCGTGCCCGTCAAGTTTTTTTTATTCATGGGTTTTTTTACATGTTTTGGACGACATCAATGCACGGTATTGGCTCACAATATGGGACGAGTATCTTCTTTAGCTGCCTGAGGTTAATGCAGAACCGAAGCGTGTTGTGTGTTTTTTTCACAACTCTTTGTACTCGCGGTCGCACTGAGGGTTCATCCACGACCCCTCGGCCCGACTACATCTTAGAGGAGCAGTTCCAGCAAGCCGGAACTCCGGGATCGACGGCCGCGCCTCTACGTGACCACGGCGCTCACCGAGCTACGTAATGAGCCACACGAGGACTTCGACTCGGTGACATCGTCGGCTACTTCGTCATCGACTCTAAACAATGTGAGCATCTTCTGACTCTCGCGCATAGCGGACAGGTTACGGGTTTTTGACTGTCTTCGTCAATACTTTTTGTCGTTCACGGGTGTAAATACATTATACGTGTGCTCGTTCACCTGCGTGCTGCGTAGTTCTTTCTGGGCCGAATTCTGAACCCAGATATATCAACACACACACCAGTCCACGGCACACCAGAAAACGGCCGTATACACCAGACTAGCTGTATACGCCAGAAACCACGTCTCAAATCCGCTATGATGTGAACGGGAAAAACACACCAGACACGGCCTGGTGGAATTTTCGACTGGGCTACAAGCGTGACGTGGTATAGAAATGGGGATAAAAATGTATATAACGACAGCTGACATTGATTTTGCCTGCAGTTACAAGAAGCTGGAAGAATGTGTTCCGCACATCGGGGCAGCCCAATGGCGAGTTCCCTAGGCGAAAAGTGGCAAAATGTTTGCACGACGTGATGAGATGTCTATGGTGTTTCAGCTAACTCTAAACAATCTGCTTAAGATTTGCCAAGAAGTATAGTTTCAGCTTTCGTAAAACAAAAGCGCATCTTGAAGAAAATGGTGAAGCTTGCACTGAAGGTCCAATTGGACAGCGCCGATGACGGACACAAAGATATCTCTATAGGCGGGCAGTGCTTAGCGCGCAGTTACTTGTGCGCATTACCTTTGAAGTTCAAAAATAAACATCTAACTTCGCCTCTTCTGCCACCATCTAGCGAAGAGATGCTTAGATGGAGCTAAAGAAGTCAAGTTCAAGGGTCTTTCCAACAGGTATGACCTAGCATTTTGTTAGTTGTTTGGATAGCCTCAAAGCTGGTGCTAAGGGTCTGAGAGATCTAAGCAGGGATATCACCGGAGTTGTTCTTTTATTGACGCAATAAAGTTACTACGTCACTGGAGACTGCACCAGTTCGTAGTGACACTCAACTCTTTTTATGTAGGTAGAAATAATGAATATGCTAGCTAGCCTATAATTAGACAAATGTACAGTTAGAAGCAATTATGGTGTCGAAGTAAAATACGAATACAATTTTTTTATTTAAACACAAATACATGCTCCGGCTAAGACATTACCTTATATAAGAAGACTGAGACAAAAGCCGTCTCGTTGATATGTTGAGATCTGTTTTTTACCGACGTCTTCAGTGCTTTCACTGGCTGGCTGCATTTATTATACTGTTTTACGCAGATGACATCATAGCGAAATATCGCAAAAACTACAAACACGACAGAGGCCCTCGATGTGATTTCACTTCTGGGCCATTGGCTTACGCGAGTCGGTAGTCCATGCATGAGGGTTTTCCATCATCACTTTTCTACCTTTTTAATGCTTATGAACTCTCTCTCTCCACACGTGGGAAAGGTTTTTGGACGCTTTTGGAGAGGTGCGAGTAAAGAGCTTTGGTGTGAGTTGATTCATGTGAGTGCGGCCTTGCAGTTCCTTGGACGCAGTCGAGCTTCTCACCGAACGAGCCGCGTTGAGGCAGCGATACTTCAACGCCTTCTCGTGGCAAAAACAATCCGAATATATGTGAAGAGGGGGCTATATGGAATGTAGTTGTAAGAAACAGCGTACGCTTCAGTTGGAAGCCATGACACCCACTAAAGTTCTCACAAGCAGGGGGTAGGTATGACGCTTGTTTCTGTGGCAACAATTGAAACAAAAGGCGGAAAAAGAAAAGTCGTGATACCCTACCAGCTTGTCCTACGCAGGAGTTTTCAGCTCATTTTAATTCGGTGCTTTGAAACCTCATACCGCAAGTGAAGTGAGGTCCTGTGACACTGTGTAGATGAGATTGATGACATGTAGTTTTTTAGCGTCTCTTTTGAAATTCGTACAACGAATAGCTTCAGACGGCGTGCCACTATACTTGCTGTTTTTGTTGCACTAAAATGTTCATATTTTGTCTGCGTAGCGTGCGAGTAGAACGAAATGGAGTGTTGAATAGCATTTGAGGGCCTCTTTGAGCACCGGTAAAACAACGACGTGTTAAGAACGGCATGCTGCTCTTGTTTTTTTTTTTGGTCGCGTGAGACAGGTCACCAATGGTTTCGAACTCCCACAGAACAAACCGCATGCCAGTAGCCAGGGCTGGGCAATGTAGTTTTGTATTATATCACTCGTGATGCGAGATGCTCTGGCGCCAAATATTTATTTAGAAATACAAGATGCTAGCACAATTGTTATATCCGAAGCAGTTTTTGTGATTCATCCTAATTGAAAATATATAGATACGTTCGCAAGTTTCTTTCGATATATGCACAGCCTCCAAACTGAAGTGCCGTCATATGCAGGTTTTCTAAACACCAGGGATTTTGTTAGCGCGAACGACACCACGTGGGGGTGCATTCTCCCTAAAGAATAAAAAAATTGCACCAGGACGCATGTAGTGGCATCTGTTGAATGAAATATATATAAACAACACGGTTCACGCTCTGAGACTGTCGCTTCCCCTCAGTGTGCAGATAACAGAGCGCAATATGCCGGTGTAATCTCGACGGCGACGACTGGCAATGAATTTACAGTTTTTTTTAGACGTACCGTTGCAAACAGCTCGCAGCGTTCAACACGAAATGCCTGGCCGTCATAGACGCATGCTAGACGTAATAAAATAATCGCGTTCTTTGTTTTTTTTTGTTTCTGCGCTGCTGTAAGTAGGGGATATCAGAGAAGAATATTGCTTTGAGTGTTTTGTGTTCACCGAAAGTGAAGCATTCTGCTGGGGAGCATTTGTATATCGTCCAAACTTTTTTTTTGCGCTGCTTAACTGTTGCTAGTTTGCTCCCTGCGTTACGTACGTCAAGCTAGAAAGCTTTCAGAACGCTAGGAACGACAGTACAAAAAATGGCACCGAATCTGCATGTTACACTGCAAACTTCGCCCAAGAACAATATTCTTGCTCTGGAGAGAGAACAAAACCTTTATTAATGTTCTGCGCTAGAAAATAGGTGAATAGTGTTGTGGAGACGCTGCGTTATGGTCCTATTACACAGGCACCTAAACCACGGTTACGCTAACCGTGGCTCGCTGATGTTACGCGGCACATGAAACCGTGGTTAAAACCAAAGTTGTGGTTTCAAGAAACCGAGCTCTGCAACCTCGGATTGGCAGCTAACCGAGAAAATGGTGGCGCTCACCCCCGGTGAGTGATCGCTGGCGAGCGCAGGTAAAAATTGGACGAGCTGGACGCCACGAACTACGCGTAATGCGTGATGAGGATGTGGAAAAATCAATTTTGTGATATGCGGAGCAAGCCACCCAATGCAAAGGTGTACGCGGCAATGACAGCCAAATCTAACGCCGAAGTTCCGTCTGACACACACCACTTCACGCCAAATCAAGTCCGGAAGACGATCGAAAGTCTTAACAAGAAGTACTGGAGAGTACATGAATATACAAGGGGGCACATATGACATATTTTCGTAGTTACTGCTGAATGTGTTCAGAGCTTATATACGCATGTATGTGGCTCTGTTGATTGTTCTACGTCAGGTGGCGTTAGCCACATTAACCGAGGATGCTTTCGCGCTGTCTAACATCGGCAAGCCGTAGTTCGCGCTAACCATGGTTACAAGCGGTCAACCGTGGTTGGTCGTAGCCGCACTTGTTTGCCTGTGTAACATGGGTATTAAAGAGCCTCGAGCGTGCAGCGGAGGCCAACGAGAGAATTGAGCCACGTCACACGTGAGACATGAGCGCTATACGGCAGTTCTCCTGGAAAACGAAGCGCGTAGCTTGCGCACCCGTCTCAGAGGTGATAAGGTGTAGAACGCAAGGTGACGGGTAGGTGCCACCACCATGTCATATTAGCAAAGCGTTTGTAACACTTGCCTTTGCGTGCAAGCATTGCATGGTCAGCGCAGCGTGATAAACGCTACGGTCCTTAGAGTTACTTATGTGTGGCTTTCTTAGTAAAAAGCCACTCATGCAAAATATTGATGTGTTGTTATGGTGCCTCAGATATGACAAAGAATTGATTTTTAATTGACACTCACACATGCATCAACGCTGAATCTTCAGCATTATAGGTGGGCGCTGTGGATTGGGTCAGCCGTTTGGAGTATTGTTCGGCCACTTTAGTGCTGTTTAGGGTACCGATAAAGGTGGGCAAACAGACAGACCAAAATTCGTACGTCGAAGGTGCCCAAGAAAAACTGTCGTTTTAAAATGAAGTTAGAAGTGCGAATTTTTGTTTTCGTTTAGTTGGCGTCGAAATGTAGAGCCACCTTCATCTTGTGGCTGTCAAAGCGGCGGTGGCTTTAACTTGCGCATGTAGTCAGGCTTGCTTTCACACCGCGCTATGGTCTCAGTGTTCCGCGGACCCCTTTGAACGTGATCAGGGCCGGTATGGATTTAGATTAGTTTATAGGTTGGTCACAGAGCGATTGACAGTAACCATTCAACAACACCTCAAACTATGTCGTCAACAAATGTGCGATCAGGCACGCCCATATGAGCCTGTTGGCGCTGTCGTCTAAGGGCTTCGCACAGTCTAGTGCCTATTCATGAGAGAAAGTAAAAATAATCACCTCACTCAAAAGCTAACGATTGTGAACATCACAAAGTATTGGATCAAATAAAACTTTTTATGATACCTCTAACTACATTATTTGACGTTTTAGGAAGTTTTTAAGTAAGGAGGGACTTTTATTGTTTACCAAAATCTTCATTATCGTCATCATCATCAGCCAGAATACGCCAAGTGCAGGGAACTGTCCTCTTCCATGATTCGCCAATTAAACCAGTCTTGTGTATCATCCTTCAAATATACAATCTAGGTTACGAGAAGCACCTGAGGGAGCAGTCACCTCGCCTATTCTTTATGGGTGAAGCTCCAGCCTAACTTTGACTGGCGTCAGACTTAACCAGAAGCATCAGACACAGGACTGCGCATTGGGGCTAGTGAGGGACCGTGTCGACATCATTAACAATTTTACGCTACAAAAAATTTAACGACAGTGCTCTTCAATCATAGCGATCAGACCACAATAGAACTTGGGGAAGCATTCTATATTGAAACAGAAGGAAAGTCCTCCATTATTTAAACATTGATATTTTATTATAAAAAGAAGGAATTCTAATCAGCACCAGGTTTGTCTGAATTGAATTTGTCACGCCTGTCCAGTTACTCGTGGCGTAAAATTGTTAATGACATAGACAGTTCTCTCGCAGGCCCGTCTGCGCATGTACTGTATTTTTATTCTGTGTATTAGGATAATTCGCATATTTCATTGAATGTTCAGTTGAGAGTCAGCGCTTGTTTGTGTCTCTTCTTTTGGTCCCGTGAGTTAGTGCGCTGTCACCGCCCATATTGTATCACCAACTAGCCCAACTATCAGTCTTGCTTCAGTTTATCTCTTTTACAAAGGCTTCTTTTCCTCGTCCTCAAATATTTTTTAAGACACAGTCTTCTTGGAGGCAAGAATCACCACTTACGAATGTCGCGCAAGAGTGCTGTTATCGCACTTGCAGCACGGGACATGCCCAGAGGAGCTAGTGGCCATGTGCGGGCTGATACGACCATCGATAGGACACACAAAGCGGATGTGCCGAATTTCGAGGTCTGAATTATGCAGCCACACAAGACTGCTTAAGGACAGCCTAAGGACAACCTGCTCACGGCAGTGTGTAAAAAGAGAGGGGAAAAAGATATGGTGAGTGGTGTCGCACCCGCGATTCTTTGACTGAGTTTGTTTGGATGACAGCCACAGCACGAGCACCGAAATGCAACGGGAAAACAAAACTTGCGAGCAAGGTCTTGAACGTAGCCGGTACAACGATACCAGAGGAGCAATTGAAGACACTCAAGCTCGCCCCGAAGTTCAGCGTGAAGCCAAGGTTCAGTGCCGTTGAAAAAAAAGCCTCAGCGAGAACTCTTTCTAAGTATGTTACGGAGGATGAGAGGACAAGGTGTGTGTCCTAATGTGCAGATATCATTACGCGTAGTAAAAAAAACACAAAAGAAAACATGCGGTTACTACCACTTGCTGAGTGCTTGCAAGAAAACAGTTGAAGTTGATGACTTTGGATAACGAAGAGTTTTTTGTAATGTTGACTGAGGGACAGTTTTCTCAAAAAGCATCGGTTGCTCTGATTAAAAACTTCGGCGTTGTGAAAGGTGAGCCGAAAAATGTTAAGAGAAGGGCAAGGAGCCTCTTCAAGGAAAAAACCTAGCAAGTGTGTCTAGATGTGTAGTGAAAGCTCAGGGGTTACAACTGGAACCTTTCCTTTCAATAACGACTCATAAGCCAGAGCAGCCTTTTCGTACTGTTGTTTCGGAAAGAGGCACATGACAATTGATTGTTTTAAAATTTTTGCAGAAGCAACAACAAAAGCTAAATGTGCAGGGTTTATTCATAATAAGGAACTCACAGGTAATTGCTGTAGAAATACGTTGTGCACAGTTTGACGAAGGCACGGCATTTAGTGTACACGCAGTTACTTTATATTATTACCTCCCACTGCGGGAGCTAATTAAATGTGCGAATGAATGCATTACAAGGGACAACTACGAGAAAATGTCCAAAACGAATGCGGTTTCAAGGTAGAAGAGTTTGTAGAGCTATTGTTGTTGTATTTGCAATCAACCTTCACTAGTTGGGAAAGGAAAACGAATGTTCAAAAAGCGGGGGTCTGTATTGGGTATATGGTGGTACCAGATCTCCGAGACATCTTTTTCTGGAAAGTTGATCCCAGACTAGAAAACAAGTGGGAGAAAAGGTGGTTCGTGTGACCCGTTTTGCAGATCAATAGTTATTAGCAGTGCCCAAAAAGGGGGAGCGCATGAATGTTGAAAGGGTTCTGCAGATATTTCAAGAAACTGGGAGGGGGCCAAAATTCGCCAGCGAAATGCCTTCAAAGCATGCCTTACAGTTCCCAGACATAAAGATAATTTTTGCCAACCACGACCTTTGTTGGGCGTATAAGCCAAGAGCAGAGAAACATTTGGTTAATTACAAGTCTGGTCATTCGAAAATAGTGTTTCTGAAGTCGTGCAGGCACCAGGCGAAACAAAGCTTCTTGTCGCCTTCAGGTATCCGGCTTCCCGACGCCTGTTCTGTTAGCTAAGGTCTGATACGTGAGATCAAGAAGGGAGAAAATGTGCTAAAAAACAAGAGGGGTCAAAGTTATGTGCCACGATTCCCCACAAGCATACATTAGCCCAAGGACAAAAAAAACGTGGCATCAGTAAACGACGTACGGGTTCTATTCAACAAGAAACAAATTAGGAAAATTGCCCATTGTGGTAAACAAAAAAGCATGATAAATAGACTGTAGCCAAAATATATGCAGTGTAAAACAGAGGGATGCTTCAGTACTCTGTGTACTAGGGGTGGGGTACAGAATCACGTTCACATATGGAAGAGTTTTTATCGGGCAAACAAGGCGTTGTCTCTATGTATGCATAAAAACACTCCGGAGCCTTCAAGAACAGCACGTACGCCAATCTGCCTTCGCACTGCCCCACGTGTGGGTGCCGGCATTTGTTTCTTCAATGAAACAACAGTGCTTTTCAAACGTGGTGATCAGATCACAAGAGAACTTGTGGAAGCATTCTGTATTAAAAAAAAGAAAGGGAGTCCTGCGTTAGACAAACATCAATATCTTTACATAGAAAGAAGAAATACTAATCAGATCAATTGATTTGTGGGGTTTAACATCCCAAAACCACCATATCATTATGAGAGATGCCGTAGTGGAGGGCTTCGGAAATGTCGACCACCTGGGTTCTTTAACGTGCCCCTAAATCTGAGCACTTGGGCCTACAACATTTGCGCCTCCATCGGAAATGTAGTTGCCGCCGCTGGGATTTGAACCCCCGACCTGCGGGTCAGCAGCCGAGTACCTTAGCCTCTAGTCCACCGTGGTGGGGCAAACCCTAATCATTAGCACGTTTGAATTGAATTCGCCGTGCCTGCGCAGTTACCCATCGTGTAAAATTCTTAATGACGTCAACGCGGTCCCTCACTGATCCCTCTGCACATGCTCTGTGTTTTCTTCTTATGTGTTCAGATAATTTGTATATTTCAAGAAATCTTCAGTAGTGAATCAGCGCTTGTCTGTGTCCCTTCTCTTCGTTCCATGAGTTTGTGTGCTGTTGCCGCCCATATTATATTCCTACGATACTCGCATAACTAGGGAACTAGCTCAACTGCTCGTGTTCTGTGTGTGACCGTAACAGAGGAAGTTCAAACAATTGCTAAACTGGACAGCCATTCTGGTGTTGCCTTCGCCATGTGCTCTTGATACGTTTTCTGGTCTCTTTTTTTGAGAGGTGCACTGAAGTACGGGACGAAGCCACTTTTTTGCTATTGTTCGTTCTTGTGACAACTTCTGTTTTTTTTTTACTTTTGATGTTGACGATGACAATTATGATGGTGATATTTCCATATATGTGTGGCTCCCGCACACTGTTCAGAACTCGCCTAAAAATACAAAAAATATAAGGGGAAGTGATCACGTAATAGTTGTAGGACTATATACGTATATGATACCTGAACTAAATTATAGCGTCAGTTTAGATACTTCCAGACTATACCACCCTGATTCATTAAAAACATTTTTATCACGAAATGAAGGTCCCAGTTACAATGACCTATTGAGGGGGCTTTTAAGGATAGAATATTTGAAATGACGATATCTAATCTGATTCGATAAACACCACCTTGGGGATGCTTCTTCTTCGTATATTGACGTGGATGCATGGTAAGAAATAATTTCAGGGTTTCCGTCCTTGTTACAAAACTAGCAGAAAGGGGAAGGAGGAGGTGTAGCTCTGTGCGTATAATAGTTCAACTTCGGAGTGCAACAGCGTAACATTATGAAAGTAACTATACCTCTTTCGTGTTGACAGGAAAGTCCAGCGCTAAGAGAACAAGACGTGTCAATACTCGTTTAGACGAGTGAGTAATGACTTCACAGTGTCAAGTTATTTCTCGATTTCTACGTATGTCCCGGAATATTATGGTTGTCAGATTAATTGGGAATATCACACGACTCAGAGCATCTTTCGCCAAAGCGTGTCCGCTTTTTTGTAATTACATTCATTTTTATCTCTTTGTAACCTAGTACCCATATTTCCCTGAATTGAGTTATGTACATAGGAAACAGAAAATGAAAAGTTCGCAATAATTGAGAACAATAATATTATCTGGGGATTGATGTTCAAACCTACGTGATAATTGAAAATTCCTATTTGTAGTAATCTGAACACACAGATAAAGTGTCTGCAATTATGGCCACACTTGACGTTTATAAATTGAGCTTTCCTAATGCAATGTCACCGTAGAAACTAACGTCATCGGCATGTCTTGAACTCCGGCGTTTTTTCAATATTCACCGAACTCAATAAAGCTTTGAACATGTGCTTTTGTCGGTGCCGTGATAATATGCGCCAAATTATACAACCGTAAGTTCTTTTGTTTTTTGAAAAATAGTTTAAAGTTTGTAGCTGGTTTTGAAGTCACACTTGCAAACACGGGCTACTCTGTCTATGTGACGTGAGCGCCTATTGTTTTTTAAAAAACCCCACCTTTTCCAGTAGATGGAAAGCGCGCGCTTTTTTTTACGAGGTGATGACAAAGCGAGAAGCGTCCAGTTTTGTCAGCTCCTTACAGCGTGTTAGTTATCGTTGACGTCGGGTCTTACAATATTGAGCAACGAGGAAATCAATTCGAGGCATGTCAAGTGCTTCACGTGCCGGTGGGTCGCAAGCAAAAACGATGCTTCCGCGATCAGATAGCAGCTGCAGTCATAGTTCAACTTCTTACTATCAGGTTCAAACAAGCTTGATTTCAGGTCGGATGACATCGCCAACTTGCTTTTCGCGCTATGTTTACACACTGGCTAGCCATGGTGGGGTATAGCCAATCATGACGTCATCGGCGATGAATCGTGTGACGTCAACTGATACCCACCATGAACTACGGAGCACCTCTAGGTTTTCTTTTCCGTTTCTACTCACCGTTTATTGCCTAATTGAAAATTTGAATGGGCACTTGGGCGAAATGAACCACACTAGCTTTTACAGGGCTCTCAATACTATTTGAAGGCAGGATTATCTCAACGTGGGAGAAAAGCACCGGAGTTCCCCTTTAATAGGAATGAACACTTGAAGGTCTCGAAAAAAATACCCACGTCGAATTTTTCTTCTGAGTGTAAGGCATATGTAACTATGACGTTTGTTGTATTCATCCGCTCTAAATGCCTCTGCAAAAACTCGTTCAGTATAAGGTAAAGCACAATTTTTGCATGAATCGTATATTTATCGCAAAGAATTTTTAAAGTTGTCTTTCATTACCGATAAAAGAAACTTAACGGAGTTTAATATCCAATGTTTCAACAAATTCTTTTATTTCGCCGACCCAAGCAGTATCAATCTGAGGTCAATAAGATCTAAAAAAAGCAACTCCGGCTGATGCATACAAGAAAATAATGCAGAGTTTTATAAGGTGGGCATCAATATTTAGAAGTGATTTTACAATTTGTGTCCTAAATCTGCCAAAATTAGGGGACCATCTCGCTTTCTGGTAGACGATATTATTGACAATGAATTTCGGTAATCCAAGGCACAAACGTTAGGACCTGAACGGATAGCCTGCAACCAGTTTTCAATTGTGCCCACACACGTCTGTAAGGGCATAAATAGCGAATATATATCACTGTCTGAAGCGACAAACACTGCATAATCTGCATATACACGTGTATACTTTATCATTACTGCGAATAGTGCTAAGCAGTGTATTGAAAAAACAGCATATATCTAAGCAGAGAATGACGTTGTGAGGTGCGAAGCGTCCGTTCATCTGTCTGTCTGTCAGTCTGTCTGTGTATTCGTCCGTTCATGTGTCCACGCATTCATTCGTGCATTCGTCCGTCCGTCCGTACATTCATACTTGCATCAGTCGACAATTCAATCGTTCGTTCGTCCGTGTGCCCGTTCGTGCTCTCGTCCTTCTGTCCATCCGTGCGTTTGTTTTTCTGTCCACCTGTCTGTCTGTTTTTACATCTGTCTGTTTATTTATCTGTTTGTATTATATTTCTGGTTAAGTCTGATGCCAGTCAAAATTAGGCGAAGATTAGCTTCACCCATAAAAGAAGAGGCGAGGTGACTGCGCCATCAGGTGCTACTCGTAACCTAGTATATATGAATATATATTTGAAAGATGATACACAAGACTGCTTTGATTGACGAATCATGTGAGAGGTCATCTCTCTGCACTTGGCGTATTCAGGCTGATGATAATAACAGTGATGATAATTTCGGTAAACAATAAAAGTCCCTCCCTGCTTAAAAACTCCCTAAACCGTCAAACTATGTAGATAGAGGTATCATAAAAAATTTAATTTGATCCAACATATAATGCTGTTCACAATCGTAAGCTTTTGAGTTAGGAGATTATATTTTCTTTCTCTCGTGAGTAGGGACTACACTATGCGTAGCCCGTAAACGACAGCGTCAACATGCTCATATGGGCGCGCCTGAGCGCAGATTTGATCACGACGTATTTTGAGGTGTTGTTGAATGGTTACTGTCAATCGCTCTGCGGCTAACCTCTAAACTAAACTAACTCTATACCGGCCCTGATCACGTTCAAAAGTGTCCGCTGAACACTGAGATCATAGCACTTTGTGAAAGCAAGCATGACTATGTGCGCTAGTTACAGCCACCGCTGCTTTGACAGCGCCAACATGAAGGTGGCCACCACATTTTGACTGCAACTAAATGAAAACAAAAATTTGCACTTCTAACATGATGTTAGGGCGACAGTCTTTTTTGGGCACCTTCGACGCATAAATTTCGGTCTGTCTGTTTAGCCGCCTTTTGCGGTACCTTAACAGCACCAAAGTGGCCGAACCCAATCTGCAGCACGAATCCATAATGCCGAAGATTCAGCGTTGATACATGTGCGATTGTCGATTGAAATCAATTATTGCGCATATCTGAGGCATCATAACAACACCTCAATATTCCGCATGTGTGCCTTTTTACCAAGAAAGGCATACATAAGTAACTCTAAGGACGATAGCGTATATCACGCGGCGCTGACCATGCAATGCTTGCACGAAAAGGCAAGTATTTCGAATGCTTTGCTAATATGACACGGTGGTGGAACCTACCCGTCTCCTTGCGTTCTACACCTTAGCACCTCTGAGACGGGCGCGCATGCCATGCGCTTCGTTTTCCAGAATTGCCATATAGCGCTCATGTCTCACGTGTGACGTGACTCGATGCTCTCTTTCGCCTCCGCTGCACGCTCGAGGCTCTCTAATACCCATGTTACACAGGCAAAGCAAGCGCGGCTACGACCAACCACGGTTGACCGCGTGTAACCGCGGTTAGCGCCAACCACCGTTCGGAGATGTTACACAGCGAGAAAGCTTCCTCAGTTAAGGTGGCTAACGCCTCCTCACGTAGAACAATCACTAGAGCCACTTAAATGCGTATATGTGCTCCGTATACATTCAGCAGTAACTAGGCAAAAATGTCATATATGCCCCCTTGTATATTCAAGTACTAACCAGCACTTTTGTTCAGACTGTCAATCTTTTTTCGAACTTGCTTTGGCGTGAATTTCTTTGCGTCAGACAAAATGTTGGCGTTTAACTCGGCTGGAATTGTCGCGTGCACCTTTGCATTGAGTAACTCGTTCTGCGTATGACTAAAATGATTTTCCCACAACTTTATCAAGCATTAGGCGTGGTTCGTTGCGTCAAGCTCGTCCGTTTTTCACGTGCGCTCGCCAGCGTGCACTCACCGGTGGTGAGCGCCGCCAATGTCTCGGTTATTTGTCTAACCGAGGTTGCAGAGCTCAGTTTCCTAAAACCATAATTTAGTTCGAACCGCGAATTTGTGTGCCGCGTAACATCAGCGAGCCACAGTTAGCGTAACCGTGGTTTAGGCTGTCTGTGTAACAAGAGCATAGCGCCGCCCCTTCTCAACACAATTCACTAATTTACTAGCGCAGAACAATAAGAAACGTTTTGTTCACTCTCTCCAGAGCAAGACTTTCGTCCTTGGACAAAATTTGCAGTGCAACAGAAAAATACGGTGCCAATGTTTTATACTTTCGTTACTGGCGTTCTCAAATCTTTCTAGTTGGACGTACGTAACGCAGAAAGCAAAACTAGCAACCCTTAAGCAGCGCACAAAAAAATTTGGACTGTACACAACCGCATCCTAGCAGAATGCTTGACTCTCGGTAAACACGAAACACTAAAAGCAACGTGCTTCTCTGATATCCCATAAGTACAGCAGCGCAGATACAAAAAAAGAAAAAAAGAACACAATTATTTTATTACGTCAAACATGCGTCTATGACGGTCAGGCATTTCGTTTGCAACGCTGCGAGCTGTTTGCAACGGTACGTCTAAAAAAAACTGTAAATTCATTGCCAGTCGTTGCCGTCGAGATTGCGCCGGTACATTGCGCTCTGTTATCCGCACACTGAGGTGAAGCGGCAGTCTCAGATTGTGCTCCGTTGTGTTTGAATACATTTCAGTCAGCAGATGCCGCTGCATAAGTCATGGTGCAATTTTTGAATTCTTTGAGGACAATGCACCACCACGTGGGTCGTTCACGCTAACTTAATTACTGGTGTACAGAAAAGCTGCATATGGCTGCGCTGCAGTTTGGAGGCCATGCATATATCGAAACAAACTTTGGAACGTACCTCTACGTTTTCATCTTATGATGAATCACAAAAAATGCTTCGGATATAACAAATGTGGTAGTATCTTCCATATGTAATTTATTTTTTGGCACCCAATTATCTTGCATCACGATTGCTATTATACCAAACTATAATTGCCCAGGCCTGGCTACTAACATGCGGTTTGTTCTGTGGGAGTGCAAAACCATTGGTGACCTGGCTCTGTCAACAAAAAAAAAAAACAAAAAAACAAGAGCCAGCACACCGTTCTTAACACCAAGGCGGATGTCGTTGTTTTACCGGTGCTCAAAGAGGCCCTCAAATGCTATTCAACGCCCCGTTTTTTTCTACTCGCATGCTGCGTAGACGGAAATGCGGACACTTTAGTGCAGCAAAAACAGCAAGTATAGTAACACGCAGTATGAAGCTATTCGTTGTACGATTTCCAAAAGAGACGATAAAAAATTTGCGTGTCATCAACCTCGTCTACACAGTGTCACATGACCTCACTTCACTTGCGGTATGAGGTTTTAAAACACCCAAATAAAACGAGTTTAAAGCTCCTGCCTAGGACAAGCTGCTAAAGTATTGCTACTTGTCTTTCTGGATTTTTTTTAATTGTTCCCACAGAAACAAGCGTGATACATGACCCCTGCTTGTGAGAACTTTAGTGGGTGTGATGGTTTTCAACGAAAAGTGTCCGCTGTTTCTTACAAGTACATTCTATTGTACCCCCTCTTCACAAATATTCAGATAGTTTTTGCGACGACAAGGGCGTTGAAGTATCGCTGCCTCAACGCGGCTGCTTCGGTGAGCGGCTCGACTGCGTCCAAGGAACTGCAAGGCCGCACTTACATGAATCAACTCACACCAAAGCTGTTTACTCGCACCTCTCGAAAAGCATCCAAAAATCAGTCTCACGTGTGGAGAGAGAGCGTTCATAAGCATGAAAAAGGTAGAAAAGTGAAGACGGAAAACCCTCATGCATGTACTACCGACTCGCTAAGAAAAAATCTCAGAAGCGAAACTACACCCAGGGCCTCTGTCGTGCTTTGTAATTTTTGCGATATTTTTGTTATTAAGTTATCTGCGTAAAACAGAATAATAAATGCTGTCAGCCAGTGAAGGCACAGAAGACGTCGCAAAAACAAATCTCAACATATCAACGCGACGGTTTCTTTCTCAGTCTTTCTGTAAAAGTTAATATCTTAGCCTCAACATCTATTTGTGTGTGAATGAAAAAGAAACCAATAGAAAAGCGAGATGCATTAGTATTCATATTTTACTTCGACACCATAATCGCTTCTAGCGGTGCATTCGTCCAATTGTAGGCTTGCTCGCATAGTCATTATTTCCACCTACATAGAAAATGGTTAAGGGCCACTACGAACTGGTGCAGTCTTCTGTGACGTAGCAACTTTATTGCGTCGATAAAAGAACAACTTAGTTGATATCCCTGCTTGGATCTCTCAAAACAAAAAGTTAGCTCCAGCTTTGAGGCTATGCAAACAACTAACAAAATGCTAGTTCATACGTGCTGGAAAAACCCTCGAACGTGACTGATTTTGCTCCGTCTAAGCAACTCTTCGCTAGATGGTGGCAGAAGAAGCTATGTTAGAAGTTGATTTTTGAACTTCAAAGCGACGCGCACAAGTTACTGCGCGCTGAGCACTACCCGCCTATGGAGCTATCTATGTGTCCGTCTAATTGTACCTTCAGTGCAAGCTGCACCATTTTCTTTCGGATTCGCTTTTGTTTTGGAGAGCTGAAACTAGACTTCTTGGCAAATCTTAACCAGATTGTTTAGAGTTAGCTGAAACACCATCGACTTCTAACCACGTCGTGCAATCTTATACAACTTTCTCACCGTTTCTCTACCGCGTCACGCTTGTAGCCCAGTCAAAAATTCCACCAGGCCGTGCCTAGTGTGCTTTTCCCGTTCACAACAGAGCGGTAATTTACACACGGTTTTGGCTTATACAGCTATTCTGGTGTATACGGCTGTTTTCTGGTGTGCCGCGGACCGGCGTGTGTGATGTTACGTCTGGGTTCAGAATTCGCCACATAAAGAACGACGCAGCACGTAGGTGAACAAGCACACGTATAATGTTTGTACACACGTGAACGACATAAAAGTATTGACGAACGCAGTTAAAAACCCATGACATGTCTGCAACGCGTGAGAGTCAAAAGACGCTCATATGGCGTAGAGTCGATGACGAAGAATCTGACGATATCCCCGAGTCGAAGTCATTGTGTATCCGAATGCGTAGCTCGGTGAGTGCCGTGGTCACGTAGAGGCGCTGCCGTTGATCCTAGAGTTCCGGCTTACTGGAACTGCTCCACGGACACGTACTCAGGCCCGAGTAGTCATGGTTGAACCCTCAGTGTGACCGTGAGTACAAAGATAAAAGGCTTGGCCTGGCCTCGTGCCCGTTTCCTGGCCCGATTTTCCTCTCATAGTGGAACAGGCGGGAGTGCTTGAATTACGCCGAGGCAACAAGAAGTAGGCCTGCTGGTTCTGCCATAGACTGGAGGCCAAGCGAAGGAGACAGCCCTGGAACCTTCTGATGCCCACGCACAGCTCTCGCACTCACACCCTTTCTCAAGCCACTCGCGCACCAGATCGCCGTCATCTTTGCCACCGCACGGCACATACTTGATTCGCTCCGTCAAAGCACAAAAATTCAAAAAATCGCACAGGTCATCACCGAGTCGCCCCCGCACGGTACATTGTGTTATTCTGCATATCCGAACCCGCTCATTCACAAATCATCACCCTACCCCGCTGTTAAAGAAAGTTTTTCACAGTTATTCTTGAGAGAGGAGAGCGGCAAATAGGATATGCACAGCACTTAGTGAGTTTTTCCGTTAAGGGTTTTTTTTACATGTTTGCCACGACATCGATGCACGGTATTGGCTCACAATGTGGGACGAGTATCTTCTTTAGCGGCCTGAAGTCAATGCCGAGCCGAAGCGTGTTGTGTATTATTTTCAACACTACTATGGGTGTGCGGAATGGCGACTTAGGCTTTTAAAAGGTACCAACGGTACACAACTTCAGCATAACTTGCCCTTCAGTTTGAACCTTTTTGGAAGGCAAATGGTATGGGATACTGAGCATCGTGCACCACATTTTAGGAGGTAAGCTGAAGCGGACACTCTACAACCTCTATCTTTCCTAGCAGGTCTGAAAGACTGTCATTGTACTCTTTCCTTAGGCGTTCCACTTCTTCAACCTGTTCGGCAGTGAGGTCCCTGAATAGATTTACATCAGTACAAAATTGTGTGAGATGCAGGATAATACTGGCATGGTATTGATTAATGTTTTGGGGTTTAACGTCCCAAAACCACTATTTGATTATGAAAGACACCGTAGTGGAGGGCTCCGGAAATTTTGACCACCTGGGATTCTTTAACGTGCACCCAAATCTGAGTACACGGGCCTACAACATTTCCGCCTCCATCGGAAATGCAGCCGCCACAGCCGGGATTTGATCCCGCGACCTGTGGGTTAGCAGCCGAGTACCTTAGCCACTAGACCACCGTGGCGGGTCAATACTGGCATGGTAATCACTTTGTCTCCTGGTCCCTCAACGGTTTTTTCGTTGACTTCTGTTACAACTGACACAAGTGGGGGCTGGCTAAGCTTACGCTCTTCGTACTTCTTTAGCATATTGATGTGAAATATCTTGGATTTCCAAAACATATCAACGACGTAGTCCACGTCATTTCTTCACTCTATCACTGAGAATAGCCCTTTCCATTGAATAAGGAGCTTATTGGCGTCGGTCAACGGCAATATAAGGGTCGTCTGAGGCCAATGTTCTTGTACAGCTCTTCTTGTCATATGGTGGGTTTTGCTTTGCATGAGCCTTCTCTAGTTCTTCATGCGCGATCTTACACGTCTCCTATATCCGATTACGCAATGCAAAGAAATAAGTGTAGGTCGTCAGTGTTACTCTATCGAATCCCCCATTGGTCCACAGCTTTCTCAGGACTGACAGTGGTCCTCGCACATGACGAACGTAGGTGAGCTTGGAAGGAGAGAACACGAGGCAATCTTGTGGTAATTCTCGGTAGGCAAAGAGCAGCTGGCCGAGGCACCTATCCAAAGATAGTGGTCTCTCTTGGCACATTCTCTTTAACATCATCTTCAGCGTGCAGTTGAATTTCTTGACGAGAGCATTCGCCATGGCGTTGTATGGCGTTGTCTTGAGCAACTTCACGGAAAGAATCCGGCTAACTTCTTTTAATAAATCGGAAGTGAGGACTGCTCCTTGGCCTGTAACCATTTCTTTGGGTAGCCTGATGCGAGAAAATTTTTCAATGAGTTCTTCGGCAACATGAACGGCGTAAATTGCAGGGAGTGCCACATCAGTCGAATACATTGTTGCAAAATCATTCAGCTTCACCAAGTACCAATTTCCACGGTCTGACGTGGTGAAAAAGGAACGATCAGATCCACCACAACTCTTTCAAACGAAGTGCGGATCAGAGGCATGTCGCCCAATGAAGCAACTCCTACTTTGCCTGCAGCGGTAAAATTGCTCCAATGCAATGTATTCAACCACTTTATCGTGATCGTGATAAATGCCTTTGTCCTTGAGCCATTCAATCAAATCGGCTTTAGGACGAAACGTGAAACCCACGTGTGAGTCATTTCCCTTTTTATCATACCAGAACCTTTGCCTGAAAGCCTCAGATGACAACCTATAACGTCTCAATAGCACTTCCTTAACCTTGTCATAGCTCTCAAACGCTTCACTCAAGAAGCACGTAATCACGTCCGACACTTCGTAAGAAGGAAGAACTATCAAGTTTTGCGCCCAAACAGACCGCTCGAAAACATTTCGCTCACAGACGTGTTCAAATTTGACGAGATACTGCGCCATGTCCACGCCTACTACGAACTGTGGCAGTTGGTCGCGAATTCTCTGACCGCTGACCTGAACTGTCGCAGAAGCTACGCTAGGCGCCTGCGAATAATGTAGGGTTGCCAATTCTGTCCGTTTCAACACAAGGAGCTCCTGTCTCGCGGCATCCTCACGTCGTTCTCTCTTTTCAGCTTCTTCACGTTCGTGAACTTCTCGCCTTTCAGCTTCTTCGTGTTCGAGAACTTCTCGCCTTTAACCCTCCTCTAGGCGTGCTTTGATATCCGCCCAGGCCTCATCAACTTCCTCAGTCATCACTCCTGCTTCCCTCATGATCTCAAGTATCGCTTGCTTTCGTTTCGCACGGCCCGAATTGAGGCCGAATTCTCCACAAATTTCGATGAGTTCCTTCACTTTGAGGTTCTCCGTCGTTCACACTAGCCTCTTGCTGTTTGCCCCTGTTAAGAATACACCTGCCGTACCCACTATAAGTCTATTAGCAACACGCGCAAGCAATTTTTAACACTGCCGCGTTTACATCCTCCGCATTAGCTTTGGTTTCAAAGCGCTTCGACTTTGCTTCAAACGATCAAAGCTCACTGTAATGCTTCACACAGCCCTTCTCTAAACTGCTATAACTTGTGCTAGTGTAGTCTGGTGAACTGAAGGGAAAACATTAGGCACTGAGCGCATCAATGTCTCTGATGCCGGCCGATCCCGCAGCTGCCAACCACTGTTAGGAAGGCGAGACGCCAACACGGTCCCGAAGGCGCCACTGCTCCAAACTCCGCCGCCAAGGTCACCAGCCGTTTGGTAGCGTGTGCTACTCAGCTCGCGACTGCTTATGCGCAGAGCTCATAGACGAGCGGACGAGGCAACGATGAGTTAAGGCAAGGCTTATGTACAGCATAAAAATAGATGCGTTACAAATTCGGCACTGTGGCCGCCAGCTTAGGCACTCGAAGAGCCGAGAGGTCTTCTCTCGCACGCATTCGTTGGCTTCTCTCTCTGTTACGAAGCACACCGCCGACGAGGTTACAAAGGGTGCCACGAAACTCGCCGCGGCCTAGGATACCGGGCGCACCGACTGCGAAAGGGGCTCGAAGCAACGAGAGGCTTCTCTGACACATAGGTCAACTGCTGACGTCGCGCCACAGGGCTTATTTTATAGGCACGCCATGGATTCATCGAGTCACCAAACGTCCAGCCAGAAGCGCTGCTGACCATATTGTCAGAATCCTTCATTGGGCACCCACCACGACGCGTGGTTGCACCCAAAGACGAGGGATGTTGCCACGCATTGCGTAAGACTCGCCAGACTGGTAGGCATCGATTTTTTTTCCGACTCGTGGGCTGAGGGAGCTCGCTGTGCGTTGCGTAACATACCGGCGCCGCCAGTTGATGTTGTCGTTGAGTTGATCGCAACAAATCAAATCAAACTTTAAATCAAATCAAACTTTATTTCAGGAATGCATACATTTACATGAATAAAATTCTACAGTACAGAGGAGGTCCCAAAGTTAGAAAACTGTCGGGGGGACCTCCGTTAGAGAAAAAGTCAAGTGCGATAACAATGCAGCAAGCAGTGAAAAACACTTTGTACGAATTAAACAAAGAATGGTTAAAATTTCATAACAACAAGGCAAGAAAAGTTCTGGGTAACAGCAAGTGGTATAGTGAGTAAAAGAAATACTAAAATTAGGAGTAAGGCCCGACGGCAGAGTTTAGAAAACACGTTTTGTGTTTTGTGTGAACAGGTGGGCTCGAGCGCTGGCCTTGTCACAGATTGCCTTCACAGAGGAAAAAACGTTCAGTGGGGACTCCCAAGCGTAACAAGAGTGTCCCATGGCTCCTCCTCCTAAATCATGATGGCTCGCTTTCAGTCAGAAATAGGATCGCGTGGTTACCTGACGCTTCGCAGATTTCTCAGAACCACGTCGAACAGTAGGTCGTTCATACAAGCTACCTTGATCTTTCCTGAAAAGTAAGGTGATCTCACTTGTATGATGGCTTCGGATAGGCGACTGTTTAACCGTCAAGTAAAACAACATTGCAGGTTTTGCCCGTCAAGTGCTCTTTCGGAACGAGTTTTTGCCTAACAAGTGCTGCATTGTAGTCTGTGTCCTATAGCACGCGATCCTTTCGTCCTAGCAGTCGCCCTTCAGCTTGTCGTATCCCATCGCTTATGAAAGGCACAGACTCTTTCCGAACCTCGTTGCGGTTACTTGAGTAGCGTGTTTGCTTCCGAACTCCCTTCGAGGTTTTGCACTGACGAGGCCCAGTTCTTGATGGTTCCATAGACACACAAGACGAAGTCAGTTTGTTTTCTGTGCGCTGGCCCCTGCAATTTTAGGATATGTGCCCTGTTTACCACACAGCTTGCATTTCAGCGTTTGTTTAGTTGAGCTGCGACAGTCGGGAGCTGAATGGCCGAATCGATTGCAGAGCATGCATGTGATTTGTGACTTCTGGGTCGCTTCATTAGGTTTCCCACTGAAGTCCTTCAACTTATCGGGATTCATTCCCATGTTGTGCAACCTCTGTGCTTCAAGAAAGCGATCAGTAAACTTAGCAAGTTCTTCCAGAAATTCACACTCTCGTTCTTTCAAGAAAATGACTAGCTTCAGTTGGCAAAAGTGTAGGAACTGCTTGGAGATTATAAGATCACCTAGTCCTTCGTACGTTTTCGACACGTTGCCCATGTCGATCAAATGATCAAAATAACTCGCAATCCTTACGGCTAGCTGCGTTCCGATTTCGTGATCCACGGCTTTTGCCTTGAGAAACTGGTCTTGGTAACCTTGCACAGTAAAGTGGAACCTCTGAAGCAAGGCTTTCTTTACCCTATGATAATCTAGTGAATCGGTGGCAGTCATGCGACCAATCACAGTTAAAGTAACTCCTGTGAGGCACATGCTCAAAGCAAGAACCCTATTCTCTTGCGGCCAATCCTGACCGGTTGCTACTCGCTCAAATCTTTGCAAGTAAGCATCCAAGTCGTTGCGCTTTTCATCAAACAGAGGTAGCTTCTGTGGGTTCAGAGGTGAAGTGATGAGTACAGGCAAAACGTCGTTAGCTGCGGCTCGTGCATTACTATCGGCTTCTTGATCTTGTAGAGTTAGCTTGAGAATCTCACGCTGTGTCTCGTGAGCTTCTCTGGCGTCATCTCGTTTCGCAGCTCTCTCATTCCTTTGCTTTGCCTGTTGCGCCTCGATCCACTTGGCGAGTTCGGCACCTGAGAGTCCTAGCTGGAGCCCTATAGCGGTGAGCTTTTTAAGTCCATGGTGACGTCTAGCGTACGTCGTGCACGAGAAAAACTGCCTTCTTTCATTCTATAACCGAGCAAATTCTGGCAGGTTTGCCAGTTTGGGATGTTAAGTTTGGGTTCTGAATTCGTTCCAGAAAGAACTACACAGCGCGCAGGTAAACAAAGACGCGTAGAACGCATTTACACGCGCAAACGACATAGCATAATTGACGAGAACAGCTAAAAACTCATATTCTGTCCACTCCGGCCGAGAATTGAAAGATGCACCTACGGTTTAGTGTGCACGATGAAGTAGCCGACGATGTCACCGAGTCGAAGTCGTCAAGTGTTTGATGATGTAGCTCGGTGAGCGCCGTGGTCAGGTAGAGGTGCGGCCGTCGATCCTGGAGTTTTAGCCCACAGGAACTGCTCCGCGAAGACGTACTTGGCCCCGTGTGGTCGTAGACGAACCCTCAGTGCGACTTTTAGTACAAAGTGACAAGACTTAGCCCGGCATCGTGCACGGCCCCTCGCCCGATTTTCATGTCAGAGTAAAACAGGCGGGAGTGCTTCGATTACGCCGAGACAACAGAAAGAAGGCCTGCTGGTTCTCCCATGGACCGGATGCCCAGCGAAGGACACAGCCCTAGAACCTTCCGATGCCCATGCACCGCTCTCGCACTGCCACCCTTTCTCGAGCCACACGCACACCAGATCACCGTCCTTTTCGCTACCACACGGCACATACATGATTCGCCCCCCCCACAGCGCACAATATCAAAACGTTGTACAGGTAACCACTGAGTCGCCACCACATTACGTGTTGTGTTCTTGCATTTCCGAACCTGCTCATGCACATGTCACCACAGTGTGGTTTGACAAGACTCAGGCTGGTGTGTTTTGAGAAAACCCGAATTGGTATGGTTTGGCAAGAACCGGGCTGGTATGTTTTTGCATGATGGGTCCTCCTGTATTCCTTCTATTTACGTATATAACTACATTGTGGATGAAAACACGCAATTTTACATGCCCACGCGCAAAAACAGCAGGCGTGCACAGTAGGATTTGACTGAAAGTGACTTCTCTCTGTATATTGTTCTCCTTGTTTCAGCTTGATCTTTGTGTTGACCTGCGTCGGTTCCTTTTCCGCAAGGCTTCAGGCATCACTGCAGGGCATGGAAAAGACGAACAATTCATCACAACATGGCTCAATTTGATGATTGATGTGGAATATGTTAACGCGATTGCGTTAAAAACCTCATGTCGCAGAAAACCGCCCACCGGCGTCAACCCCGTTGGTTGTGGGCGAAAACTTTTCTGTGCGTCTGTGACCCAAAAATCAAGTTATCGACATAGCCGAAGGAGGCCGCTACTTGTCCACGCGTGTGCGCACGATCACAGTGAAAAATCCGCCCACTTGAAGAAAAAATGTACTCAAAGTCATTAGGCGCGGAAGTTTCTTTGCCCTGCTACTCCTTCCTCCTTAGCTTCCAGCGCTTTCGTCAGGACGAGAGAAGAGATACCGTACTACAGCATGCGACAAATCTTTGTAACCCCACTCACGTTAGACAGATTTTTAAAATTTTGCGGCGTTGCATTCGTGAGGCAATGAGCTCTTCCAGTGAATTTAGTCTATGGTTATTTGAAAAAGTGTTCCAGAGTCCCTTTAACGCAGTTGATTCGACAGTGGTCACGACAAAAACGAGCCCATTCCGGGATAATAGCGCGCGTTGGTCCAATTTACTATGCTCGTGTTTGTGTGCGTGCGTGTGTATGTAACAAAACATATCAAAAAGTGTGCGCTTAGTGGTTGAAGGGTGTACCAGGGACCGGATTTCGCTATCCCGTTGAACTCGCAAAGGAAAAGCTTAAGGGTCCTCCAATTTTTCGTTGCCTATTTGTGCTTTTACTTTTAGAAAAAAAACATTACCAGAGTGCAAACATTCGAAATTTGAGATATTTGTCTAAAAGAACTTGCTATTCGATTATTCCCCATTGAAATTTTTACTATTACAACTTCTCAAAGGCAACTGTCAATGCCCTTTGACTTCGGCCCCTTCAGATTTTTATTGTTTTACCTAAGTACACTCTTACTACGCGGCAAAGCTGCCTTTCAGGCTACGGTAGCAATTGCAATAGCTGGGAAAAATGCTGGTTCCAACATGGAGATGCACTTTGCGTTTATTGACATCCCTTCATTTTTTATGCGGGCATAATCAGATTGACTCACTAAAGTGCTGGTTCAAACCTGCACAGCAGGGTTGGAAGCATTATTTATAGCTTCAGACCAAATGGTGCGAACAAATTAGTGCGAACCTTCTCACTATCCGAAATTTTAGGTGTAGGGCTATCCGAAATTTTTAAAAGCATGGCTATCGTTGAAACAAACCGTGAATAAGGGAAGGCTCACACATCACAAAATAGCAACGGCTGGAATGTCAGTACAATAATGTATCACAGTTGAGGTTTTCCTTCCGCCGACCACTACAGACAAAGGAGAACATGCAACAGATGGATGCCACCTAAGTTTCAACAATACCAAGCTATTTCTGTATGAAATAAATGGCAAAAGCAAAGTAGCAATGCCTTTCAGCATTTACCCCTTCAGACATATACAACATCAGCTTTACTCCACCAGATGGGACCTGGTTTGACTTATGCTAACGCTGCCAAGTGTTGGACATGGTTTATTTACTGCAACAATCATTAAATGGAGCGCGGGTTGATTTCTCCAGTAAATATCCAGTTCACTTCTGCCTAAAGAGTGGGTTGAAAACACACCTGGCAGGCTCGTTTTTGCCACATTTTGCTCGTGAATATTTTCATGCAAGCCCGTGAAATTAGTTGCCAACGCTTATCTCAGCAATGAACCATCGTATATGACAACTCACGCACCTTTCTAGTTTGAAGTTGCAGCTGCTGCTAAAAAACTATAGTTCATTCATAGCGTTTGTAATTATCCCACAATGCATGAACCTGAAATGTGTTGTGCAAGCAGTTGATCTTCTATACGAATATATGACTTTTTTGAAGCAGCAACTGCGATTTCGAAAACGAGTGGTGTGTTAGCTGTCGCACACATTGGTTGATTGCAGACACAAGCATATGGCAACGAACTTGATAGGGGTACGAGGAACAGAGCCATGTTCGAAACATAGTAAAAATGTATTTGCCAGGTCAGGGCAATTACCCACTGGTCAGGCAGACATGAAACAAAAATTTACTATTCAAAAATCAGCCGCCGCTCAATCTGTACTGTAAGGTGCAAAAACATGCAGAGCCCAATGCTTGGCAGCACTGGCTTCATTTAAAGCAAGTTAAGGAGCTGCGTCGAAGCATTCAAGTTAAGCGTGCCTATGGCCGGAAAGTCTGTGGCTAGAAATAGACTTTGCCGCTGTGCTAAAAAACAGGGCACTATAGTCACCAAACTGGAAACAAGTTATAAAATGCAAGCACGATAAAACATACGCGCCACTGAAATAAGCAAGCTTCCTCACTAACCTCTCAGGGTTTCATTTTCATGTGGAGGCAATCGCTGCTATGCAGGCTTCTGGCTGCCTTCTGCCGCAAACAAATTCCAACGGTTTCCATGAAGCTGTTAGAATTTTTTAGCTAATTCTGATGGTAGACCACTTGACCGAATGGAAGTCTTTCGAACTCCAATCAATCGACTCTAGGTGGCCTTTGAGGGCATCACACCATTAACTAGGTGAACCTGGGCACCAACAAACCAAAAATTCTTTCATAATAAGACAGCAAAACAGCACTGATAACTTCATCCCGATGACTGAAACGATGTGCTGAGTTTAATAAGATCTGAGTTGCACCTTAAACCAGAACACATGCAGGTGAACCACATTGATTTATCCTTTAGAGGACAGTAAAAAATGAACTTAGGAGCTGTAAATAGGCCAAACGAAAAAATGCAGTGGTGAACCACACTAAATTCTTTTTCAATTCATGCACCTGAAAGCAAAATGTGCAACGTTTCCTGGAGAACTAATTTTGGATAAGGAGCAAGAACTTCTACAACACCTGTAGTGTCACATCCACTTATTAAATATAGTGCCACAATGTCCAAGACTTGGCGAAAAAGACCTCACTTATAGCGATAACTGCCCCCAGGTGAGCCAGTGTCAATGAGCGGCAACACAGCCCTGTAGGTAAGCAGGACAAGTTTCGAACTTTAAAAAAGACGTGGAAATGATTTAAGCAATATTCGTGATGGTCGAAAAACGCTCGTTGATTTGGCATAGAACATCACTTGAAAAAAAATGGCTGTGACTTCATTCAGTTATGCCTGGGTGTGTGTAGCAAGAGGTACAGCTATTCTTATTGGAGAAATTGAGGTGGCCTCCGCAGCAGCTTGTCGAGCACAGCCTGCCATGGGAAATGCCTTGAAGGCTTCAATCACAGAGCTGCTGCGTGTGCCCACTAAATCTTTGTTGTTTTCAGATTGGTTCTCTGCACGGCTCTGCGTTTCGGGGCATGTAGCTCAGTCTTCCTCTGTGTCCTTAGCTACCTGCCTCTTTTTGGGTTGGTTCTGAAGTCCATGGCCTCTTTAAGCCAATGAATGTGACTCACTTTTATATCTGATAACGAATCTTACTAAGCCGCGTCTTCAATATTTACGACGTAATGTAAACCCCTCCTACGCGCAATAGATTTAAACACGCTCACACAATGTTGACTTTCAATTGTAAATGCAGATGCAATGAAGTTTGCCACTTCTCTGTCGCACGTCAGATGACGTGGTGAGTGGTGAAACCACCGAATGCAGCAAAACGGCAATAATGTAGCCAATGTAGCTCCCGCTACAAAACTCCGAAACTGGTATCCGTAGCAAAATGGGATTGCTTTATGATTTCACTAAGCATGTTACTATTATACCTTCAAAGTGGCATGTCAGTGACGGTGAGAGTCCTGATCTCCTTTTCTTGACTGACATGTGCTGATCATATTGTTTGGAACATTAGGCAATGGTGGTGGCATCTAAAGGTGAGGCTTTCATGATCATTGACACAATGAGCACATAAACAGTGGTGGTGTCGACACACAGGGTAATTGCGCATTGGAGCTGGAAACACTTTACTAGCAGACAATAATATCTAACGAACAAACCCTTGAAGAAATATTTATATTCATCCAGAAAAAAATAATATATAAATTGTGCGAAAAGAACTTAAAAGCTGGTAAGCTTCGGACTTCACAAGTCGCATGCTTGTTTCGAGCTTTTCCTAAAGCATGGGCACTGTGGTTCAGCGAGTTGAAGAACATCAGTTGGCTATCTAATGATAATTACATCGCGTATGCTAATGCTCTTCCAACTAGACGTAGGCACTATCTTTAGGCCATTTTCGCATGTACTAATATGTTCAAATACAGATTTTAGCATTATTGTTTACTAGATTAACCTAAATAGTTTATTTCCTTTCTTTTGTAGCAAGTTATGATTAGATGCGATTATAATTGTTCTGTTGAAGAACTTGAGATGTTATCGTTAATTTTTCTATTGTATTTGTGTAACCAACTCCTGTAATAGCTCGGCATTTGGCTTCAGTACTTGAAAATGCTTCAGTAATAATATTCAGTCGCTTGCACCTGTCGCGTTCACTCCACTTGGGACAGAACACTTGACCAAGAACTGCGGTATTTTACAAGTCACCTGAATACTATCATAGGTTCACTCTGATTGAGAAATCTTCTTAAATCATGAATCTATAGATTTGCACACTGCGCTAAGCATAACATCCTCTGACATGCCTCTCACGCGTCGATGGCAGCTCGGCATGAGCACTTACTGTTGTATATGCAGTTTCTGAACAGCGCACGCAAAGCTTGGCGTTTGTGTTGCACCTGCGTTTTCAGCCAACCTCTCGGGGGCTCCCTTTACCAGACGTTCGCAAAGCTACACCTGCAAGCTTTGCGTACGGTATTATATACACATGTTTCTTAAACCTAGCGGTCAGCAAGCCCTCTGGGACATGACCGAGTTAGTTACGAAGGGCGTGACTGAGCACATCACAGGTATGTGGCAGGGGGAAGGGATTCTGTGACGACGGTAGCGAGAAAAGGCATTATACATACGCAAACAATACGCGGATCATGTAATGAGGAAGTAGAAATTTTACTTTCCCTGTCCTATGCAGAAGTACTGTGTTGTAGCGGTAGTCTTTGGTCTTCTCATTTGTGAACCCTGTAAGCACTGTTGGCGTCCCAAGGGGTGAAGTCATCTACGTCCTTGCACCTGAACCATCGCCGCACTAAGGTGACCACTACAACAACACGCTCTTAGCACTTATAACATTATTGATCATAAAACACTGGTATAATATTATAAGAAACGCGTCTCAGCAACAGTTAACACGCGAGCAATCATTCACGCACACAATATTCTCCGCGAAAGCCATTAAAAAGAAAATACGTCAGTGCTGCTAGCAGAGCCGTAAAACTGAATATTTCACCGCTAAGAAAAAGTATACCAGCGATAAATATTCTTGGCCAATCAACATTGCTGTTTCAATTATTATAACTTGAACTCTAAATCATAAACATAGCAGTAACAACCAAAAAAACACTATCGATATATTTTATATTGCTGTCACAATTTTATGTGGAATTTGTTTCGGTTTCTCACGATACCAAAGCTAGTTTCCTATCATTCAGGCGCTAAGAATTGCCACTATTTCTTTCCTGGGCTGAAGAGTATTTCTTCTAGTAATAGATTAAAACGGCAAGATCACGCTGGTGGCTCATTCAAATGCGGCACCAGCAGAAAAAGCAATAAGGACGTACGTGTCAAGCCTTTTAAATACTGTTTCAGCCTTCCGCCCAATTCGCTTCTAAAAAGAAAAACAACTAATTATTTGAAGCAGTGAGGTTAATTCTCCCGAATTGTGAGATAAAAAAGGAAAAAAAAACTTTCACACATGGCATTTGAACTTGCGGCATGCGGAGTTGCGTATTCGGTGGTAGTGCGCCAACAAACTCGACTATCGCAACCAACCAGCACTCGGGGGCAAAAACAGCACATGTACAATTGTACGACGAAATACTCGTATTCTCGTACTTGATATAGCATGGTGTGTGTGTGTGTGTGTGTGTGTGTGTGTGTGTGTGTGTGTGTGTGTGTGTGTGTGTGTGTGCGTTCGCAGATGTTATTTGTTGGTGCGTCAGTACTGTGCTGTGTTTAAATGACGGGACCGTGGAGGTGTTCGCCAGTCACAATAGTCGGCGCGTAGCGACTGATCAAAATTCCTCTGTGGAATGTGTGGAGCCAGAAAAAGGATTATCTGCTACACTAGACGCCGCTTAGGTAAGTTTTATTTTGAAACAACTATTGTCATCTGTCACTGTTGATTCGCTCATGGAGCCGTTACATTCGCGCTCTTGAGAGGCAACTGCTTTCTTTTTGTTTTGCCGTAAATAACAGCTTTCTTCCGTGGGACGATGCTGTCAGCTGTTTGACATCGATGCATCTTCTGGGCGCTAAGCGCGGGGAGCAGAAGTGGGGGGATGTTGTAGTAGCGTAATAATAAGAATAACTCGTAATTCTGCGGCCCATATATGGAGCCTTTATTGAAATTTATTTCAATGAAATGAATGGAATAGTTGTAGCTCAGTAGTACAACATGAAATAGGAAGAATTTCTGGCGTGGAATATTTCATTGTATGCTACTGTGTGCCTTTCATGTAAAAAACTAACCTTTTAAGAAATCCTTTTAAAGGATAATAAATGAGCTGTGCTGGGATGTTATCTTTTTTCATTTGGTGTTGCTAGTTATGCAAAATGCTTAGCATCTGGCCAAAATACAGTAATAGAGTAAGTTGTGTTGAAAAGGCTTATTAATACTCTTTTCTTGACAGAACCATGGATAATATGTTCTCTTGACTTGTCTGGTATTACAGCCTCTGTGATCTCTTTATGATCACATCAACTTGTTGTCCTCATTTTCCATTTCACATCTGCTGTCATGTTATGTGTGCACTTGAAGCCCAAATATCATAAGAGCTACGAGCTACTTTTAAAGCAAAAGTTGCATGCAACAAAATTGACTATTACACGAACTGATCCCTCGTTTCCCTTGTAGATTGCTTAGTTGCAGACATCAAGAATACACTGCTCGTTGTCCCGAATCACTATAAGAGACCAATCAGTGGCACGGAGTATATTATACACTTTTTATTACCATACTATACTCGCTGTCACATGGAAGAAAAAAAAATCAAATATGGTAAACTGGTTATACCATGTGTCATTCTAGCTTCAGTGTGTACTGCTGCCTTCATACCAACAACATTCGACAGCTGCCATTGTCCAGGGTTTCAGCTTGTAGGTGACAGTCAACTCTATCATGTCATTGTGATCTCGTTTCTTGCTTTGTCTACAATTTCGCTTATATGCTTACACTTCAAAATCTAACAATGGAATGAATAAATTCTTTATATTCTCTTACTGCTCATTTATTTATCTTTTTTTCTATGCAGGCAGCTTCAAATAAGCTATCTGAGGACATTTCTGGGCTCAAAGATGAACCAAGTGAATTATTTTTTTAACAGTCAGCGATGTTCACGGCGATTTGGAAACTAATCAACAAGCTCCTGAAGATGCTCAAGTGATCGATGGTGAGGCTGATCTTTGATTTCATAATAATCAATTCAGCAGTTTATATTATAAATTCAGCGGTAATACCTTCTGGCTTCTCTGTAAGCAGATTGGAAGCTATGTGCTAGTTGTTGATTTTCTTTTAACAGCTAGACTGCAATAGACTCAGGTGGATGGCTTTCGGAAGCTGCATAATGCAATATCTTGAAAACCATTTTTTCCATCTATTGACAGGAGTACTAACACAAATTTTAAAAGCTAACTTAACTCTAGCATACAAATATCCTTTATATGACGGTGAGTATGAGCTTGTGTGAAACATGAGAAAGGCAGAGAATATTACCTTAGCTTGGTGCACGTTGGAATGTTGACCCTGTCGTAGGGTTCTGGTGGCTCCGTGCACCAGTATGAGGAGTGCTGATGACGTCAGGGACAAAACAGGCAAAATGGCTGCTTTCCGTCCCACACAGAGCGAACTGTGAAAATGTGTCAATATCTTGCGCTTGGGTAAGGATGCGATGAAACGCTTGTATCATGTCGTGGTGTGAGGGTACAGTAGGAACTGATACTAACGTGTCCTTAATTTTTCAAGTTGCACTGATGCTTACTAGTACACTATCTATTCTGTTGATTTCTGTTTCCTTTGATTTGTCTTTTCTCTTTTTGTCAAATACTGCTCAAGTATACATTTCGTGGTTTCAGAAAATAAATGTTGTTTACGTCGGTGCTGGTGTCTGTCTCCTTTTCATGTGCCTCGTTGTTGGCGCTATCATGTCGTACCAACTCACCCAAGCAACCACGTTAGCTACAAACTAGGCCCCTTGAAGGCGCCTTGCATATTTCTTGCTAAATGAGCAACTTGTATATTATGAATCAGTGTACCTATAAATACAGCTTTGACAAAATCTGAGCCATCTCATTTGTGCTACTTTTAAGGTTTTGTATTTGTAATCTGCATCACCTTTCAACATTGCCATCAGTAGGACCTTGTGCTCATGGAAGTAAAATCTTCACGCACACAAAGAAACTAAAACATTTTACAATGATTGTGTGGCTCTTCGTATTGCTGATTGTGCTGCACTGGTGAACACCAAATAAAATGCCGTCATTGGACCTAGGATGCAATGTCAAATTGTCCCTCACGCATATATACAGATATGTGTTTTCCGTGTACCAGACATACACACTAGCTTGGTACTAATGACCGCTTTAAATCTAGTTTTGTATTTAGTGTTATGTGAAGGCTACGAAACAATACAATGCAATGGAAAATTTAGACGTTGCCTTATTGAAGTACCAAATTCTCACAGTGATCTGTTGAATTGTGGAAATATTTTATTTATAGTAGGCAAGTATAACACAAGACAATATGTAGTACCTTGTAAATATCAACTGCCATAGAAAACCATGGTTTAAGGTAATCAACTATGTCTTATGAAATAAAGTAAACACACTACTGCATGGATTCGGTTTCTGCGCCTATTGTCGGTCATCAGTTCCACAATGTGTACAGGTTTCATGCTCACAGTAAATTTTAGAACTGTCTTGTGTTCTTTGATGAGCTGCAATTCACCTGGCCAGGCTAGCTGTGTTGTGCCACACGAAGATGCGGTTTGCGCAAAACAATAGGACATATCTGAGATGAATATACATCCGTAAATAAACTTACTTATGAGTCAGCTTACTCATCTTCAGATCAACCAGCCAATCTGAGTCGGAAAAGGTTACGTGAGTAAATTTTTGGGAAGTTTATGTCCAAGAGTCCAGTTGAGAAAAATTTTGGGGATGAGTTTGAGTCAGCCATAAGAACAAACATTTTTCTTGAGTGAGCATGTGTCAGCTAGACTTTTCTGTCAACCTATGGTACTATCTACATATTTTCATTACTATCAGTCTTATGTCAACTGATGTTCAAGCTTGTGCCCACCCACATGCTTCAGTGCATGATAGTTTATACTCCACCTAAGTATTTGTTGATAAGAAGCATAAGTTGAGGTAGTGGGTGGCTTTGGCCTTAGCTTGCAATCTCTTTGTCAGGACGAAATTTTGATCAAGATATCTCACGTGAGTTGTCTTTCAATAAATGTGCCCACTCAATTGCACTGATAACTCATATTAGAAGGAACGATGTCAAAAGGAACTAAGGAGGATATCAAAACAGTAAATATTAGGATTGAACGAGTAGTACAAATGTCAACAGTTTTTGTAGTGTTAGTTCTAAAAGTAGAGGAGCCAGAAATTTATAGTAGTTTGGAGTGCAGTTCATTATATCTTTAATAACGCTTCTTAAAAATTGTTTGGTTTTGATATCGAGGTGGTGGTATTATAGCGATACGTAAACAGTGTAGCATATGTCCAAGTCACAAGGGGATAGTAACCAGAACTGAGTAGATCGCTGTAGGTTGTACATGTTGCAAGACAACAGCGAAGGGTGAATGAACATGCAGGTGTCCCAAGAGAAATTTCGGTCGCACACAGACACAGAGTTTGCAAACAAAGTAAGCTGTTCTATCTCGATGTAATAAGCTCTATTATGAGGGTTGTCTTACGAATTCGGGTGTTTTAGCAACGCCCGGGAAAGAATGCAGCTATGCCATATTACATTGAAGCAGTAGTGCAAGAAGCATTACAACATGCTTTCTAAAATGTGGTGGTGCTTCAATGAGCTGCTTGGGCCAAGATGACTTTGGTATTTGTTTGTCAGGGGTCTAGCGTACTCTCCAGGGCAACAAAACCTTCGAAATGAAACGAAATTTTGTTTTACGTGTTTCGTGGTTTCGGTGTTACTTGTGAGTGTTGACAACAAATGCCAAGAAAACGAAAGAGCATTGACAACATGGTTAGAAAAGCTAATGAACGTTAACATTTAACATACTCAAGAGTCAACTCACTGAAAATGATTGAGCCACGAGTCTGAGAGCGACCGGCTGAGTTATATTTTGGTAAATTTTAGTACGAGTTTGTCTGGTTGAAGAAAATATTAAGGGGTGTGAGTTTTAGTGCATTCAGTAGAAGAAAATTTTTAGTGCAAGCCCCAAGCACAAGATATATTTCTTGAGTCCACCAGAAATATATCCAACCTTAACACAGCACGCCGGCGTGGTCTTCCCACCAGAACACATCCCATTAGGACAAGTTCCACCAGAACACATCGCATCAGGACAACTTCCACTAGAACAAATCAGTCTAGGCCAGCGTTCCCACCAGGACACACTCAACGGGCTCAACAAGTGGGTCAATGTTCTCATCAAAGCTTAGCACACCAGGCTGAAGTAAACACCACAACACACCAGTATGTTCTGATGTATCCATCAGACACACTCTGGTGGAATATTTAAAACAACTCAGTTTTATGTTATAAACACAAGAACCTCATGTAGGACCTAGATGACAAAAATCTGTCATCGCTTGTCTGGAAAGTATGTCCCATGCACGGATGTTTTTCAGTCCAACAGACAGCAGTGTTATTTGTGCAAGAACCGCTCCAAGTTTAGGAACTTGCGTGGCACTACAAGAGTAATTTATTAAATCGATCATTCAGTAGAGTTTTTGTTGCACTTTCCTGTATTGCTTTGTGGGATTCATAACCTTCTTTTTTATTTCTGATGGCCCCTGCTCGAAGCCGTCTAGTCACAGCGAACCGCCCAGCTCGTTGTACGCGCCAGAGTTCCACTTCTGGCACCTCAAGATTTGCTGTCGCTTCTGCCAGCGGTCAATTACTGTAAAGGTCTCTTCATTCGACCAAGAAGTGTGCGTACGCTGCGACATAGTAGAAGGGCTTGCGACACTCGTAAAAAGTTTGCTTCGAGGTGCTCCAACAGCTCCGATGGTGTGTTCCAACAGCTCCGACGCTTAGTTAAACTAAGCGTCGAAGGCAACGGTCGTCTGCTTGTCGTCTGCTTCTCCCATAACTATCACTGATCTCTACTAGGGGCAGCTGAATGGCGCATCAAGTGCGTGCGGTCGATGCCACCGGAAGACGCCATTCGTCTACGGGAAGCCAACGCCATTAGCACTGTGTAGCATCACCTAATACAGATCGTGGTTAATCCAGGTCGACATTGATCACAATTAAAAGTACCCGTGTGACACCGGTATTGGCCTCGAGGACATACCTTGATGTCACTTTTAGGAGGTCGGGTTGCGTTGTCTGCTCGAACACTGTATTTTCTGCGCTTTTGCTGTAGACAACTGGCGTGCTTCCTCTTGATTTGAAGCTCAGTTCTTGAAGAAGTAGTAAGATCTGATAATACGGCCAAGCAAACTACAAATTGGTGCCCCCGGTGGCATTCCAGTGTCTCATTTGCATCGTAAAATCGTGGCTAAGAACCGGTGAAGCCACAGGGAATGATGCAAGCGGTGTCGCGAAAGCAAATCTTCCGTATTTCACAACTATTACCCTATCTGTGATGTCAAAATAATCGCAGCACTTGTCTCTTTAGTGGAAGCCCTTGTGGTCAGTAAGATGGTGTTGGCGTTCTTTCAAGATTCTGGTACCCTTCCCGTCAAGAGACACTGTATATAAAGTGGGTAATTTTCCTAACTCAATTTCTCAGCCATCTTTCAGGAGGTCTGTTCTTACTTTAAACTCGCCAGCGGCTTTGCCTTTTTGCGTTCCTTCAAGGGCTTTCCTTACTTCCCATGTCGTTACTCGTAGGATGTCGAATTACCGTGGTCCATTATTGTTGCTCTCAATATCATCGTGGTCTTTTTTTCTGTACTGCTCTTTGTAGAACTCCTCCTAAATCTCGACTATCCTATCCACATTGGTTACAACTTTTTCTTCCTCGTTCCTCAATACATACATCCGATTTGTGCCTATGCATAAGTCTGCCATCGCAGCTTTTAGACTTTAGCCGCTTTTTGCAGCCTGCTCACTGTTTTTCATGTTATACCTCTTAATGTCGGCTACCTTCCACTAATTGATTAACTTTAAAGATCCACTAGCTTGATTTTGTCGATGGCATATGAGGCTTTCATTGTTTGTTGTCTTTTTATAAGATTTCTTCGTCTCCTGAGATTGTTTGTCCGTTTCTGGTCTAGTGACCCTACCTGCAACTTCGATGGCTCACTCTTTATGATACTAGTAAGATTATTGTTCATTGTGTCGAAGCTAACATCGGTTATCTCCTTTAGTGCCTCGATTTGATTGTGACGTTAAAATATCAATTCCTGTATTTTACACTCACCGCCGGTTAATTGGCTTCTTGCGAGTTAGTATGAGGCAGCAATTTGCAGCGCATTGTGCGCACCGCAGCTAATGCGGCTGCTGTGAGCGCGGAGTTGCCGACCCGCCAAGTAACGACGCGATCGGTTCCGTGAAGGCGAACGCGGAAGACCTCCGCACGGGAAAGAAAGCAGGCTCCTTCGTATACATGGTTCGCGAGTGGAGGCGTCAAGAATGCCCCGTTTGCGAGTAGAAGAGAAAAGCCTACTTGGAAGTGCATCTTGCGAGACTCACGTCAGGCGCGTACATCTGAGTTTAGTTGTTAGAGGTTTTTAGCAAGTTACAGAAAAACGGTACGGAAATACGAGACGGTTCCTTTCCGAATGCGTCTACAATGTTCGCTAATGCGCACTCGTCAGCCGGCTCTGTGTTACCCCCTTGCCGTGACATGTTTCCGTAGCTTGCTCAAAACTTCTAATGTAACATGCTCGCGTGCCATAGAGAATGACGCAGGGACACGACTACTAGGCTGACTGAGACACGGCGGAGGCACGCCTACAAGCTTAGCCCCCCCCCGCTATACGTCTTACCAGGTGTTGTTAGGACGGCGAGGTGCCTCGCTATCGCGTGCACGTCTGGCTAGTGCACAGGGACTGGCAGTGCACTTACCGCTCTGAAGGAGGCGTCTACGAAGCAACGTTTATTCAGAGCGCTGACGGGGCTCGAGCGTGAAAACGGCTACCGACGGAGGTCAGCCGACTGAGGCCAGCGCGGCCTCACATGGGAGAGAGTGTGATGCGCTCACAACCCATCTACTCTCGTGTTAAATTTGGTAACGTGCTTGTTTCCAATGCAGTGTTTCTTATGAAAGTGTTTTTGCGATTGGTTGTGGCAATGCTAGCCTTCACCGGCGATTGGCTTGACCCTGTGTTCAACCAAGGGTTCAAAAGAGGATGTTTTAATGCGGAATGAAGATCGGAGGTTCAGGCTTGGACTTGGGCAGACGCCTGAGGCTACAATGAAGCGTCTCTTCACTGGACTACGGCTCTTCCCTCGTGCTGCCGCCGAGCACTCGCGTCATCGAGGGGCACCCACACCAAACCTAAACAACTTCCCTCCTTACTGTAGAGCCTAGTCGAGGAGGACATTACCTGGCGCAGTCAACGTGGAGTGGAGAGTCCACAGTGAGGAAGGCGCTGAAGTTTGGGAAGCTGACAAGGCGCATGCTGCTTTTGGGACCTGATAGTGCACTGCGAAAAGCAGCATTGGCATTCGGCACGAGCCTGCCGGTCGAAGTTGGAGCGAGGTGTTGGGCTGCGCAAGAACAGCAGAGCCGAAGGTATTTGTTGAGCGATGAACCTACCGAAGACGACCTCAGGGTGCTTCTTGAGGAGCATAGCAGCAGAGCCAGTTTACGTGACAGACTGAGGCAACGACAGGGGTGATCTGGCGGAGCACCTGGAGCATCAAAAGAGGTCGTCATAAGTAGCGTTGGCAACGAGACGGACTCAGCCCCAATCGAGAACGCCAGCGCGTGACGCATCACAAAGTGAGGCCTGCTGTGAGCTCTTTCGAGGCCACAAAATGTGTTTTTTTTTTACTGAATACACTTGCCTTCAGGCACACTTTGGGAGATGGCGAACCCAGATAGATATATGATTGAAGGTGACAGTGTGAGTGAATAAGATTGAACCTATGAATTGATGCTTCAGATTGAAGCACTAAAGCTCAAGCTTGAGCTAGAGAAAATGAGGTCGTCGCGTCATTTATTAGACATTCCGGAGAACCGGAACCGGCAGAGCAGTGTCAGACGGTATGCAAAAGAGCTGGAAGCAGTACTAGCTTCCACGCCTACTGAAGAACCTATAATTACCGCTTGGTTGAAACATGTGAACACTCCTTTAGCGGCATTCAGCATGCTCGAGGAAACTCAGGGCAATATTCTGCTACCATTCTCGAGTAACAATATGAGTAAGTTCATTGCCAATCAAGCAGAAGCTAGGGTAATACCGTACCCGGATTTAAAGTCTAGAGCGCTAAAGGATCTGCGGATGGCTTCGAGCAAGTACCGCCGTATGTTTCTAGAAATCAAAAGAGGAAGGAGAGCGTCAGAAACGCGTAACGGTGCGCCAGTAGACTATGTTCACTTGCTACATTTGAAGGAGAGAGGCGGCGACAATTGAAGGTCTTGAAGAGTTGCTTATAGCTGTTAGGCCTAAGCAGTAATGCCAAGTGATCTCCGCTCACTTTTCATTGAGCAGGAAGTGAAGGGCTTGTTGAAGGCCAAGGATATTGCGGAGTTAGCCGCCAATTATGAAGAAAATCTTGGCAGCAGCAGGCAAGGTAGTTACCATGATGCGGAACCAGGAAATTTCAATTATGGGCTGCAAGCCAAACAATGTGCTGGTGCGAGCTTGAAACCTAATTCAACAGTTTGTTTTTGATGCAGACGGCAGGGTTATTTTCAAAGAGATTGCGAGCTCTCACGGGACACAGCTTCTAACAAAGCAGAGGTTTCGTGCATAGTGATCGGTCATTTAAAAGCCGAGCTACATCGTCGTGACATTGCCCCGCCGCGGTGGTCTAGTGGCTAAGGTACTTGGCTGCTGACCCGCATGTCGCGGGTTGAAATTTTGGCGGCGGCGGCTGCATTTCCGATGGAGGCGGAAAGGTTGTAGGCCCGTGTGCTCAGATTTGGGTGCACGTTAAAGAAACCAGGTGGCCGAAATTTCCGGAGCCCTCCACTAAGGCGTCTGTCATAGTCATATGGTGGTTTTGGGACGTTAAACACCACAAATCAAATCAATTACATCGTGGCGAGCCGCCATGAACGTCTCACTAACGAGAGACCCGCGTCTTGACATTTTCGTGGATAATAAATCCTGTTTTGCACGCGTTGACTCGGGTGCGGATGTCGCGGTGGTACAATTCAATAAAGTGTCCGCTGCAACTTTGCGTGAGAGCATTGGCACAATGAGGCTAACTGACGCTTCTGGGCATGGTGTTACTGCCCGTCTGTTCTATGTGCCTCTTGGTTTTTCAACTTCGTCGGGAAACGCTTCTCTGCCTGTGAAAACACGATGCACAACGACTGGTCAGCTAAATACTAGAGTGTCAGTATTGGCTACCCTTGCAATGTACGAGTCTTTCCATCATCCCCAACAACTACTAAAGAATGCAAAGGAGTATGACGCCAGGTTTAACTGTGCGAGACAGGAAGTTAGACAACAGCAGTATTCACTACCCAAACCAATGGGCACTGAAACTCTCTCAGACATCGTCTTAAGCAGGCGTCCAGGGTACATTTGAAGGGTGCTAATGCCGGAGCGAACATTTATATCTGTCTGGCTTCCTCCAGCGGGCACCCTCGGGCCATATTGCGACGTATATATATATATATATATATATATATATATATATATATATATATATATATATATATATAATGTCATGAGCAAAACAAGACCTGCAGCCAGGAGTTCACCTGAACCAGAGCAACGAAAATGTTCTCTTCTTCTTCACAGCCCAAAACGAGTATGAGCCGCAGCGGCTCGTTCATCAATGGTGGCATTACCCCCTCTCCCAAGAAGCATCGTCTCGATGCTGTACATGAAAGCAAAAAAAAGAAAATTAGATGAAAATTACCATGTGACCAAATGAATGGCGTAAGTCAGAATAACGTAGTTAGTTGTGGAGCCAAGAGTTAAATGTGAAATAAGAAAAATAGGAAAGAATATAAGGAAAAGACAAAACAAAAGGAAAGAATCGAAGTTACTAATAAAGTCAGTCACTCACAGGTGATTCACAGAGCGAAAAGTATGGTTTGAGCCGTGAAACGTGAACGACTTCAGTTTGCGGGGTGAAACGGGAACGTCTCGAACTGCCTTCTGGGAGAACCTCGTAAGTGACGTCACTGAGACGTCGTACGACTTTGTAACGGCCGAAGTAGCGGCGAAGAAGCTTTTCTGAACGGCCACGTTGTAGGATAGGGGTCCACACCAAGACTTCATTACCGGGCTTGAAAATAACTTCACGGTGATGAAGATTGTAGCTGCGCGCGTCTGCGGTTTGGTGATGTTGAATACGGTGACGAGCAAGTTGACGGGCCTCTTCTGTACACTGCTTAAATTTGGTGGCATCCGTGTGGAATATTCCTAAGGTGTCGGGCAGGAGCATGGCGTCGAGCATCATCGTGACCTCGCGACCGTGGACTAAGCGAAAAGGTGTGAAACCGGTACTTTCTTGAACAGCAGTGTTATACGCAAAAGTTATGTTGGAAAGTATGACGTCCCAGTTCTTGTGGTCGATACATTGACACACATACATTGACATTGACCACATGTCAATGTATGTGGTCGATACATTGACCACATACATTGACAGCATGTCTGAAATTGTCTTATTGAGTCGTTCAGGCAGCCCGCTTGCTTGCGGGTGGCAAGCCGTTGTTTTATGATGTTCCGTGCCACTTAATCGCCAGACTTCCTTGAGCATCTCTGCGGTGAAAGCTGTCCCACAATCAGTTATGACGACAGCTGGAGCACCGTGACGTAAGACGATGCTGTTAACGAAAAATTGGGCGACATCTGCTGGGGTGGCTTTTAAAAGAGCCTTGGGTTCACAATAGCGTGTTAAGTAGTCGGTAGCGACTACAATCTACCGGTTTCCAGACGAAGACGTGGAGAACGAGCCCAGAAAGTCCATGCCAATCTGACGAAAGGGCAACTTTGGTGGGCCTATTGGTTGCAGTAGTCCCGCTGGTTGTAAAGCTGGAATCTTACGTCGCTGACAGTTGTGACATCTGCGAGCGTAGTGCTTCACAGTCTTTGCGAGACGTGGCCAGTAGTAGGAGCATTGAATCCGTTGCAGCGTGCGCGTATAGCCGAAGTGTCCGGACGATGGCTCATCATGACACGCACGTAAAATGTTACCGCGAAGCGTCGTTGGCGCAACAAGCAGATACCTAGCTTGTGTAGGGTGAAAGTTTTTTTTTGTAAAGCACTCCATCGCGGAAACAAAAGGAGGATAGCGAGCGTTCAAAGCTTCGAGGAGGTTGGCAATTGCGTCCTTCCAAGTAGTCAATGAGCGGAATGAGCTCCGAGTCGTGACGCTGTTGCTCAGCCAAGCGGGTTGCTGATGCGGCAGGAAGAAAACTGTCGTCGTCTTCAAGGTCGGTGTTGGCATTTTTGACCGGTGCACGTGAGAGACAGTCGGCGTCGGTGTGTTTTAGCCCAGATTTGTGGACGATGGTGACATCGAAATCTGGCAGCCGAAGGCTCCATGGTGCTAGACGACCTGAGGGATCTTTGAGATTTGCGAGCCAACAAAGGGAATAGTGGTCGCTAACTACACTGAATGGGCGGCCATACAAGTATGGGCGGAAGTTTGTTATGTCCCCAACAACAGCGAGGCATTCCTTTTCGGTTGCAGAATAGTTTTTCTCCGCGGGGGATAACGTTCTGCTCGCATAAGCGATCACGCGCTCTACGCCATTATGCCACTGAAGTAATACCGCTCCTAGTTCAACGTTGCTGGCGTCAGTGTGTAATTCCGTGTCAGCGCTTTCGTCAAAATGACCCAGTACAGGCAGAGCCTGAGGAGGTTTCGGAGGGTGTCGAACGCATGACACTGATCGGGACCCCAAACAAACGAGACACCATCTTTTGTGAGCTTGTTGAGGGGTTCAGCACTCTTTCAAAAGTTTTTGACAAAGCGCCTGTAATACGCACAGAGCCCCGGAAATTGGCGCAGGTCGCGCTTATTTGTGGGCACGGGAAAGGCGGCAACAGCGCGGGTTTTCTCCGGATCTGGGCGGATGCCGGCATGGCTCCCAACGTGACCAAAGAACTTCAGTTCTTCATATACAAAATGACATTTCTTGGGTTTGAGAGAAAGCCTCGCTGTTCTGATTGCCTGAAGTACTTCATGAAGGCATTGGACGTGTTGTTCAGACGTATCTGCAAAGACCACGACGTCATCAAGGTAAACAAGACATGATTGCCATTTGAGCCCCGTGAGAACCGTATCCATCATTCTTTGGAAAGTAGCTCGTGGTGAGCACAGACCAAAAGGCAGCACTTTAAACTCGTTCAGGCCGTCGGGAGTAATAAACGCCGTCTTTTCGCGGTCACGCTCATCCACTGCAATTTGCCAGTAGCCGCTACGCAAATCCATGGAGGAAAAACATTTAGCGTTGCGTATACGGTCCAACGAGTCATCTGTTCGGGGTAGACGATAAACGTCCTTTTCGGTGACCTTGTTCAGTTTAGGCAATCAACGCAAAAACACAACTTACGGTCTTTCTTCTTTACTAGCACAACTGGCGAAGCCCAGGGACTGGTCGATGGCTGGATGACGTCGTCCTGAAGCATCTGCTGGACTTCGTCACGTATAGCGTCTTGCTCTTTTTGCGACACCCTATAGGCGTGTTGTCGAATGGGTCTCTCGGTGGGTTCCATTATGATAAATTGCTGAGCAAGGGGTGTCTGTTTAACCTTTGACGTAGTGGCAAAGCAGTCTTGAAATGAGCTGAGTATATGCAAAAGGCTTTCTCGTTGAGCTGAAGGTAGTCTTTCAATTACGTCGAGAGTGCTCGCGAAAGCCTCGTCAGGGTGGCCATTCGATGAAAGTGAAGCTAATGTGGACGAACCATCGGCATCGGCAAGTTCTTCACTATATGCAATTGCAGTGTGTCTCGTTAGGTGGCGATAATCGTCGCTGAAGTTCGGGACCAGCAGATGAACATTGCTATTGCTAGGCTGAATGATTCCTCGGGCAACACAGATTTGTCGTGAAATAAGGAGAGACAAATTGGCCACTGCAATTACCGCATCAGACACGTCATGTCCCAATGATACTTCGACAAAGACGCTACTTCGAGGTGGGAGAGTCAGAGAATCGTCAGTAACACGGAGCGCTCTTTTCCGGAATTGTGTATTTTCAGTAGCAGCGCAAAAAGAATCCTCGAACGACACAAGTAATTCACGGAGGTCGATGACGGCGCCGTATTCACGAAGGAAGTCTATGCCTAGAATGACTGTCCGAGAGCATACGCGCAATACGAGGAGAGGGCCCGCAAATGTCGACATACGTATACGAATGCGTGCCGTGCACATACCGGTAGACATCACCAGATGGTCACCTGCCGTGCGCCACTGGGGTCCTTGCCGTGGTGTGGTAACCTTCCTCAGTTTTCCTCAGTTCAGATGCCAGTGTGGCGCTCATTACGGAATAGTCGGCACCGGTGTTGACGAGGGCGTTGACAGCATGATTGTCGACAAAGACGGCAATTTCAGCAGAAATGATCTTTCTGCTGTCGGAGAACACTGGAACACCGGAATGGCCTTCATCTGGTTGTTGCGTCGAAGGAGGGTCCTTTACAGTTCGCGGGGCCGCGACTTCACCCCCAGAAGTCGCCGTGCCTAGTTTTCTCTGCGGGGACTTGGTGAGCGGCTCCTGAAAGGAGCGGAAGACGATGAGGGCGATGTGGGGGACGTAGACCGGCGAGGCGACGGTGATCTCGACTGGTGGTGCTGAATAGTCGAAGGAGTTCGCTGGCCCGTGAGATAGGCTTCGATTTCGCGGGGGCGCTCACTGTAGCGCGGGCATCGAGCATCAGGATAGAAGCCGCGGAGACCTAGTTGCCGGTATTTACAGTTACAGTATACGTGTCCCACTTCACCGCAGTGATAGCAGAACGGACGGTTATCTGAGGTGCGCCACGTGCTTGCCTTGCTGCCACTTTGTCTTGACGTAGACGGCACATAGGTGGGTGTCCTCGGAAACCTTGAGCCGAGAGGCGGGCTCGGAGCAGTGTCGTGGAATGACTGCATAGCCTGGTACCTTGGCCGCATAGCAGGATCTGTAGCCGGTGGTGCAGGGGATCGCAATGCCGCTGCGCATGTCAGGACTGGGGCCTCGAGAATCGGTGGTGTGATTGGGGCCAGGGGTGTTACGGCCTGCCGAACTTCTTGTCTGATTACATCCGCGAGGGCTGACAAAAGTTGATGGGATCCCACTGCCTGAAGCTGTCGCAATTCGTCCCGAACAATACTTCGAATGAAATCTGTGAGGGCCTGTCTCTCGCTGTCAGAGCCGATAGAGCATGTAGTGGCCGGGATCTGGCGTTCGAATTGTGACGACCGCTGCTGCAGCGTACGTTACATAGTGGTCGCTTCACTGATGAACTGGGCGACTGTCGTCGGTGGATTGTGAACGAGCCCAGCGAATAGCTGTTCTTTTACTCCACGCATCAAATGCCGTACCTTCTTTTCCTCGGGCATGGCAGGGTTCGCGCGCTTGAAGAGCCGGGACATGTCCTCGACAAACATGGATACTCGTTCGTTCGGCCGCTGGTTTCTGCAGGATTTGGCTTGTTCAGCCCTCTCCTTCCTCTCGGTGTTGCGACTTGCGTCGCGGAGCTTACGTCTACACCCTTGCCAGGTTGCAAAGGAGCCCTTGTGGTTCTCGTACCACGTCTTCGCAGAATCTTCCAAGTAGAAGTAAACTCGGCGCAGCTTGCGAACATCGTCCCATTCGTTGATACTGGCAACCCGATCAAAGTAGTCGAGCCAGTCATCAACATTCTCGAAGATGTCTCTATGAAACGGCTTTGTTGTCTGTGGCACGTGAAAAGCATGGGCGAGAAGAGAACCATGGGCATCACTGGTTTGGACCGCCTGGCTTGTCATCGGAGTTGCCATCTTTCTAAGTGTCGATGCTAAGGGACGATTTTTAGAGGGTGACCCACGCAGGCGGTGGCTGCTTCTTGCTCTGACAGATGTAGCGGTCTCCACGATGGCCGACACAGCCGAAGTACACGAACCCAGCATCTCCACCAGTATTGTCACGAGCTAAACAAGACCTGCAGCCAGGAGTTCACCTGAACCAGAGCAACGAAAATGTTCTCTTCTTCTTCGCAGCCCAAAACGAGTATGAGCGACAGCGGATCGTTTATCAATGGTGGCAATATATATATATATATATGTGTATATATATATATATATATATATATATATATATATATATATATATTGTAACGAAGGCAGTGGGCATGGAGCTCGAATATAAAAAAGAAAGAAGACTTGCTGTGATTGCAGGCTTGCGTTCAGTTAGCCCTTGCGCTCAATAAAGCTTTCGTTCCCCGAGTCAACTCTTGCTGGTTCAACACCCCGTTTGAAGTGGTGGAAGAGCTTGGATACATCTGGTCCTCACCCTGGAACTTCGTAGCCGCACACTCCAACCACCTTCTGCGATGACTGACCCAGAAACGTCTCAGGCCGCCACTCCAGCTCTCGCACCCGTACCTGTCTTCTGCGCTGGCGCGCTCCGGCAGCGTGACCCCCCCAAATTTGGTGGCACAGAGGACTAAGATGTGGACAACTGGATTGCCGAGTATGAGCTGGTGAGCGCGTACAATAAGTGGAACGCAGCCGATAAGCTCACAAATGTGAATTTTTACCTGACCGACGTGGCGAAACTATGGTACAGGAATCATCAAAGTGTGAAGAAGAAGATGTGCCTGCAGCAAGCAGCATCTTCTTCTTGGAAGGTGCTGTTAGGTGCTGTTAGGTGTGAAGGTGCTTCTTCGAAGGTGGAAGGTGCTGTTAATCCCCGTTGCTACGACCTGGAGCTGCGAAGCCGCACGATACCACCTGTCATGACTACCAACGCCACTACATCGACGCCTTCGCTCCAGTTCAACTGCCCTGGCCATCCTACGCTACGGGAGCCGAAGGTCTTCAGCGGTGCGGATGCGACCGACGTCGAAGACTGGCTCGAGCACTACGAACTGGTGAGCGCCAACAATGAGTGGGATGAAGCCGACAAGCTGGGCTACGTGATATTTTATCTCACTGGCGTCGCCGAATTGTGGTTTAATAACCACAAACACAACATCCCCACATGGAGCATCTTCAAGACGTCATGTGCTGAAGTGTTCGTTCGGCCGGCTGTCCGCAAGCAGAGGGCAGAACAGCGCTTGCGCGTCCGCTCTCAGCAGACTGGCGAGACCTTTACCAGCTATATTGAGGACGTCGTCGACCTTTGTCGACGTGTGATTGACACCATGTCCGAATCTGACAAGGTCAAAAACATCCTAAAGGGCGTCGACGACGGCGCATTTCAAATGCTCTTGGCAAGAAATCCGAGAACAGTTTCCGAAGTCGTCAGCTTGTGTCAGAGCTACGACGAGTTAAAGAGCAACGCACTCTGACTCGGCAGCCTCAGTATGGTGGTGAGTCACTGTCCAGTTTCGACACCCTGCCGGACAATTCACCGCTGCTTCAGCAAGTTCGAGCTTTCGTCCGTGAGGAAGTCACCCGCCAACTTTCCCTAGTGCCTTTCACTCACGAGACCACCACCCGTCTACCTACCCCGCACCTCCACCAAATGTGAGGAGGTTTATGAGCCGTTAAAGGCAGCGACGAGACAGCGTGAAGCATCGTCCAGCGATCGGCACAGCAACGAACCAAAGCACGAGCCGAGAGAGCCGGGCGTTGGCGATGCTGCTTGCTGCAGGCACATCTTCTTTTTCACAAAAGTGATTTCAGTACCTGGTCGGAATTGGCGAAAACCCTCCCGGAAGTCTTTGGTAGTCCTGCTGTCCGCCGCCTTCGTGCTGAACAGCGCTTGCGTGGCAGAGTACAGAGAACAGATTAGACTTTCACGAGCTACATCGAAGATGTGCTCTTCCTCTGCCAGCTCGTCAACCCGACTCTGGAGGAGGCAGGCAAGATAAAAAAAAATTGCCCGCAGCTTCCCTCGGGGGAACACTGAGGAGGATGCGGAGCATATAATTGGTTAACGGGGTGTTAAAGTGCGACTTACTTGGGTCGATGGCTAAATTGGTTAACGTGGTTGTGAAATGGGGTGTTAAATTGCGACTTACTTGGGTCGATGGCTAAATTGGTTAACGTGGTTGTAGGAGGGGGTGTTAAATGAGTGAACACGGACACACGTATGCGAAAGGACGGCGCCGGTCGAAGGGACGTCGATCATTGTGTTTGTGGATTCGTTGGAATTCATTTCACCGCTACCTTGGACGTCGACGCGCCGTACAAACCAACCGACGAGCGGCAACTGAGCGAGCGAGCGGCGACCTTGAGTATATATACAGCGCTACGGCGCATGCACTGTCAGCTGTTGAATGTTCTCGAAGGAGAAGCGCGCGCGCGGCACAGATGGCGACGGCGCGACGGCGCATGCGCTGTCAGCCGTCGAATGTTCGAGAAGCGGTGCGGACGGCGCGGACGGCGCGGATGGCGCACTACAAGGCGAGTGTATAAGATGCTTCCGCATCTAAAACATAATGAAAGGAATCTACGACGGTGCATTCCAAATGCTTGCTGCGAAGTGTCCCCAGACAGTCACCGGGGTGATTCAGCTCTGCCAAAGTTATGATGAGCTGCGTAGGCAACGTGCTTCCACACGTTGCGCTGCTCAAGACACCGCGGACCTCTCATCCCTCGACTATCGCCATGACACTGCCGACCACTCCGCTTTAATGCCACTCATAAAGCAATTCATACGCGAGGAAGTCGCCCGGCAGCTATCTATAATCACCAGAACTACCGAGCCGATGGCACCATTATCGCCTTCGCTTCGCCAGGTCAATGAATCGCAAGTTGCCGAAGCATTGTCGCCAGCTCAGGCTCCACCATCTGTTACCGCACCACTAACATATGCAGCCGCTGTTGCTCGGCCACGCGCTCCATCGTCTCTGGCTATCTACGAAGCAACTCGCCACGTTTATTCGTCGATGCCACCTGCCCACCCATTGACTGTCCCGTCTCCAGCTGTATACGAAACAACTCAGAACGTTTATATGAGGCCGCCGCCTGCACGACCGCTTCCGGTAACTTATTCGGCGACAAGTGCCCCTACCGTCGGCCAATGGCGCACTCCAGATAACCGGCCAATGTGTTTTTCATGTGGCATCCCAGGCCACATAGCTCGTCACTGCCGCCATCGCAGCTTCCCTTCTCATGACATTGCAGGGGCCTCACACTACATGCCCACTCAGCCGCGATATCCCGTTCCTGCCGATCCACCTCTAGACGTACGTACCGGTCGCCGCCCATCCGGCTCAAGCCGTTCGCCTTCTCCTCGTCACAGATCTATTTCTCCAATGTTACGTCGCAACAGCCCACCGCGAGGGGAAAACGGACGGGCGAAGTTCCTGAGGCAAGAACTGCGATGGCAGCGAACATTTTAAGACCTAACTGCTGTCCCCCGAACGAAATCGAACTCTATATAGATGGCATTATGTTGCACGGACTTGTTGACACTGGAGCTGCCGTATCTGTAATTAGCGAGAAACTGTGCCGAAACTTGAAGAAAGTGACCACGCAACTTACCGACCTATCTTTGCAGACAGCTACGTCCCATCATATTCAGCCTTCAGCTTTGTGCACTGCAAGAGTCGTCACTCAAGGTGCGATGTATGTCGTCTCATTTGTAGTTTTATTCCGTTCCTCGCATGACGTTATCCTTGGATGGGACTTTCTTTCGTCAAATTCTGCTTTGGTCGACTCTGCTCGTTCCGAACGCGCATTATCTGTGCCGTGCTATGACCCCGACGATGGCGCTTCGTGTAGAGTGTTTGCTGCTTCTGACGTTGACATTGCGCCTTTCTTAGCTGTTGTTGTCTTGGTGTCGTGTGCCTTCCCCCCGAAATTGCCTGTGCTGTTTATGCCATCGGTCCCATCTGCGTGCCGTCGAAATATCATGCTTCCGTTTGCCGTCGTCGTTTTTCGCAACGATCACGCTGCCATTTATGTGTGCAATCCCTCGGACAGCCCATAATCCCTACTACGTGGAGAATGCCTGGGAGGTTACGAACCTTACGAGTGCATTCTTGCGGCTACTATACCCGATTCTACGGTTTCGCTCCCAATTTGTGCTGTCACTCCTACCAACACGCCTAATGATGTTCTCGACGGATTCTCGGATGCCATCGACTCTGAGCTCGCACCAACTCAGCGTCAAGAGATTATAAATCTTCTACTCCGCTTTCGCTCTTCATTCGATCGTGACCAGTCAGGCTTAGCCCGAACCTCTGCGGTAGTTCACCGTATTGACACCGGTCAACAAGCACCGCTAAGACAGCGTCCGTACCATGTGTCATCTGCTGAACGCCGTGTCATCAACGAACAATTGGACGACATGTTGAATTGTGGCATCATCGAGCCCTCAAACAGTCCCTGGGCTTCACCGGTTGTTCTCGTCAAAAAAAGGACGGATCCATCCGGTTTTGCGTTGACTACCACCGACTCAACAAGATAACGCGCAAAGACGTATACCCTCTGCCGCGCATCGATGATGCTCTGGACTGCCTACAAGGTGCAGAGTTCTTTTCTTCGTTAGATTTACGCTCCGGCTACTGGCAGGTGTCCATGGCAGAGGATGACCGCCCGAAGACAGCCTTTGTAACACCGGATGGACTATATGAATTCACCGTTATGCCCTTTGGCCTCTGCAATGCGCCTGCCACTTTCGAAAGAATGATGGATACCATCTTGCGAGGTCTGAAATGGAAAACGTGCCTCTGTTATTTGGACGACATTGTGGTATTTTCAAGCGACTTTGCGACCCACCTCAGCCGCCTCGAGCAAGTTCTTACGTGCCTTTCCACGGCGGGACTTCAACTTGAAGAAATGCCACTTCGGCCCTCGCAAGCTTGTAATTCTCGGCCATGTAGTTTCGAAGGACGGCTTTCTCCCGGACCCTACGAAACTTAATGCAGTCGCTGTGTTCCCAAAGCCAACCACCATCAAAGAGCTTCGAAGCTTCATCGGCCTATGTTCTTACTTCCGGCGCTACGTCCGCAATTTCGCCTCCATTATCGTTCCTTGACCAATCTTCTTGCCGGAAGTTCTGATTTGTCAGCGTGGTCGCAGGCGTGTGATGATGCATTTCAGGAACTCCGACGGCTCCTCACCATGCCTCCCATACTCCGACATTTCGATCCGTCTGCTCGAACGGAGCTTCATACAGACGCTAGTGGTGTCAGGCTAGGGGCCATACTGGCCCAACGCAAGGATGGCTTTGACGAGTACGTCGTTGCCTATGCCAGCCGCACCCTCAGTAAAGCCGAGAAGAACTACAGTGTAACTGAAAAGGAGTGCCTTGCCATTATTTGGGCAATCGGAAATTTTCGGCCTTATTTATACGGACGTCCGTTTGATATTGTAACAGACCACCATGCGCTTTGCTGGTTATCTTCACTAAAAGATCCTAATGGTCGGCTCGCTCGTTGGGCATTGCAGTTACAGGAGTTCGATATCCGTGTTATCTACCGTTCTGGCCGTAAGCATTCTGACGCCGATGCCCTGTCACGTTCGCCATTGGCTTCAGAGCCTGTAGGCTCGCCTATCTCCACCAGTGATGCCTTGGCCATCAACATTTCGGACATGCCTTCCGAGCAACGCAAAGATGCTTGGATTTCTTCTCTTTTGGACTTGCTCTCAAACCGGACGGCCGCTTCAGTTTCCAGGACGCTTCGCCCTATAGCGGGACACTTCGCTATTTGGGATAACCTGCTTTACCACCAAAACTACAGTTCGATGGATCGTAAGTGGTTGCTCGTCATTCCCTGACATCTGCGCTCTTACATCTGTGCCACGTTCCACGATGATCCGCAATGTGGCCACGCTGGTGTGTTAAAAACATACACTCGCTTGCAGCTGTGGTACTACTGGCGTGGTATGTACCATTTCGTTCACCGTTACGTAAGGTCTTGTCTTACGTGCCAGCGACGCAAAATGCCCACTCAGCATGCCACAGGTCCCATGCAGCCATTGCCATGTCCAGCACGAGCTTTCGATTGTGTCGGAATCGACATTTACGGTCCGCTTCCCTATACTTCGAGTAGAAACCGCTGGGTCATTGTCGCTATCGACCACCTAACGCAGTACGCTGAAACAGCTGCGTTACCTTCTGCTACCGCAAAAGACGTTGCATCTTTTATACTGCAAAACATAGTTTTAAGGCATGGAGCACCTCGAGAGTTACTAAGTGACCGCGGCCGCGTTTTTCTCTCCGATGCCATCAAAGCGTTGTTGAGCGAGTGTCGCATCATACACCGCACTACCACAGCCTATCATTCGCAAACTAATGCGATGACAGAGCGTTTTAATCGTACACTTGGGGATATGCTGGCGAAGTACGCTTCATCCGACCAGTCAAATTGGGATAGCATACTGCCCTTTGTGACATATGCTTACAACACTGCAACGCAAAGCACCACTGGATTTTCGCCTTTTTTCTTCTTTATGGACGCAAGCCATCATCAACAATGGATACTAATCTTCCTTATCGACCGGACCCTTCAGAGATGACTACCGTTTCTCGAGCAGCAGCACACGCTGAAGAATGTCGGAAGCTTGCTCGTGCGTTCACGTCACATGAGCAGACGCGCCAAAAACATCACCACGACGCGTCAACCACGCCTATGAGCTTTGCTCCGAACTCACTGGTGTGGTTATGGATTCTTTCTACTCCTCCAGGACTCTCCCACAAGCTTTTTTGTCCAGGTACAATGGCCCTTATCGAGTTGTACGCCAAACATCCCCTGTCAACTACCTGATCGAGCCGCTGGATGCATCTCCGGACAAGCGCCGTCGGGGACAAGAAATTGTACACATCTCTCGGCTCAAGCCATACCATGACCCTTCTGTGTACTCCTGTCTTTAGGTCGCCAGGATGGCTCCCTCGTCGCCCGGGGGTGATTGTAACGGGGGCAGTGGGCATGGAGCTCGAATATAGAAAAGAAAGACGACTTGCTGTGATCGCAGGCTTGCGTTCAGTTAGCTCTTGCGCTCAATAAAGCTTTCACTCGCCGAGTCACCTTCTGCTGGTTCAACACCCCGTTTCAATATATATATATATATATATATATATATATATATATATATATATATATATATATATTGTGAGCGCAGTCACCGACTCTTTTTTATCAATTGGACGTGTCATCATCATCATTTGTATAATTTCCTCATCTGTAGATATCATCATCAGTGTGTGCCAGCTCAAGCTCGCCTCGAATATAGCTCTTCCTCATAAGTGGTGTACGGTGCTTCTCGATCCCCAAGTCCTCTCACACGTTACCACTGGAGCTCCACTCGGGTCATCGTCTACTACTACCTGCCATGGCAGTGAAATACAATCCTGGTCCATCCAACACCACCAGCCCAGTGCAGCCTCCGCCTTCGACCCTGGCCATCCACAGCCACCAGCGTGATCCGCCAGTATTCTCGGGTCTCAAAAGGGATGACGTTGAAGAATGGCTACACACTTACGACCTCGTCAGTGAGTTGAACAGGTGGGATACTCTACACAAGTTGCGTACGGTCCCTTTCTACCTAACTGATGTTGCCAAAACCTGGTTTTGGAACCACCTCCAAGATCATCCCTACTGGGACACATTCGCACGGCAGCTCCGTCAGATTTTTGGTTCCCCCATTATTCGCGCCAAAGCAGCAACAAAGAAGCTTGCTGAACGCATTCAGCTGGCGGGTGAATCATACACCTCTTACATTGAGAATGTTCTTGCCTTGTACAAGCGTGTAAATTCAGCTATGCCTCAAAGCGAACAAATACGCCATATTATCAAAGGCATAAATACCATCGCATTCAACGCCCTTGCGTCGCAAAACCCTACCACGACTCCAGATGTCGTCACCATTTGCCAGAGACTAGAAGAACTTCAGTCTTTTCGTCTTTGCCATGATTCCTCAGACATTTGTTTTCCTGCGGCCTTCGACATCCGTGCCCTGGTCCGCGACATCGTTCGTGAGGAGCTTCATGGGCGCTGCTCTTCCTGCGCCCCACCGTCTACTTTAGCCTCAGCTCCAACCAACTTGCGAGACATCATTAGGAAAGAGATTGCATCTGCCTCACATTCACCTTGTTCCGCCGAATACAGACCTCGTCAGGTACCAACGTACGCAGAAGTCGCGGCGCTTTCAGCACCCACCACTATCCCAGCGCCTACACCAGGTGGCCATGTACCTGTGGCGTCAGTGTCACCACCGATGCGCCCACAGCCGTATAACGCCATGCCGCGTCCTCAACGCCCAATCTGTTATTACTGCGGCTATAGGGCTCATATATGTCGCTTTTGCCGAAGGCGTCAACAGGACGAGCAACCTGGCTACGCTCCAGAGGAACGCGGACGCTTCAGTACACTCACGAACTACCAGCGCACGCCTTACCGGTCTTCTTTTCAGCGTTCGCCCTCTCCACCTTACATTAGTGGTCTGCCTGTGAACTTACGTGAGTCTCGCCGCCGCTCACCTTCTCTCAATCGCCGTTCCGTTTGGCCTCTGTGACCCACCTCCAATGTTCTGAATGCCCACTCGGAAAACTCCCTAATGCAGTTTTAGGAGGGGAAACTGCATCCACCGGACAGCCAGCAATTCCTCCAGACAGACCATCGAACTTGTTAACAGTGTTAGTCGAAGGTATACGCGTCGAAGCTCTAGTGGATACTGGCGCTGCTATTTCCATTATTCGCTCTGACCTTTGCTCCCGTCTCCGCAAAGTAACAACACCTTACTCGGGCCCGTCTCTCCGTGCTGCGACGAGCGACATTTGTCGTCCACTCGCCCAGTGTACAGTTCGCGTTTTTTGTAGATGGTATTCGTCATCATATTGCTGTTGCAGTTCTTTGTGAGTGCACCCACGAACTCATTTTGGGGTGGGATTTTGTGTCATCTGCACGCACTTCTATATCTTGTCGTCAGCGCCTCATTCACCTCAATCCCACCGACTCTTCTGTATCAGAACCCGAACAGCGCATTCGTCTCGTCACCACTTCAGATTATGTTCTTTGGCCATCCCGAGAATAAGGAATTAGCGTTGATTGCAGCAACATTGTGGATGGCGGCGTGCTTCTACTACCTTATGGCCACACAGTACATCGAGGCATTCTGATCAATCCAGGCCTTGTTCGTTTTTTCTGAAGGGTCTGCTTTTATTACTGCGTTAAATCAGACCCCCGAACCCTTATTGTAGCCCTATGGATCAACAGTCACATGCTCTATTGACCCGCATCCCGTTGCAATTGTTGCCTTTCCAAGTCAAGAAGACCTACCAGAGCCAAGCACGCCGACACTCAACTCTCCCACTCCTCTATCGGTGACGATAAGCCCTGATTTGACAGCAGCCCAGAGTCAAGAATTGCTGATTTTATTGAACAGACATCGCCCTTTGTTTGACGTTCATTCCGCTGTCCTTGGTATGACAACTTCTGCGACTCACCGAATTCAGACTGACGGCTCCCGAATAATTCACGGGCGCCCATACCGCGTGTCTCTCGCAGAAAGGAAGATAATCAAGAAAAACGTATCAGACATGCTTCGACGAAATATCATACGTCCTTCTTCGAGTTCGTGGTCTTCGCCAGTTGTGTTGGTGCAAAAGAAAGACGGAACGGTACGTTTTTGCGTTGATTACCGGGCACTGAACAAAATAACGCGCAAAGATGTTTACCCTCTCTCACGAATTCATGATGCACTAGATTTGTTGCATGGCGCAGAGTACTTTTCGAGCTTTGACCTGCGATCGGGCTACTAGAAAATACCAGTGTCCGAATCTGACGAAGCGAAGACGGCTTTTACCACTCCAGATGGGCTATATGAATTTAACGTAACGCTTTTCGGACATTGTGACGCGCCTGCTACCTTCGAACGTATGATCGACTGCGTACTGCGTGGCCTGTAGTGGAAAACCTGCTTATGCTACCTAGACGACATCGTAGTATTTTCGTCTACCTTTTCGCAACATCTATAACGTCTCGAAGAAGTCCTAGGTTGCCTTGCAAAACCTGGTTTACAGCTGAATACGAAAAAATGCACCTTCGCAAGCGAGACGGTCAAGGTTCTAGGGCACTTAGTCAGCAAAGACGGTATTTAACCGGATCCTGAAAAGCTTGCCGCCGTCCTCGAGTTTCCGCGTCCGTTGCGTCAAAAAGACCTGCGCAGTTTTCTCGGATTGGCATCCTACTTTCGGCGCTTCATACGCAATTTTGCAAGGCTTGCCTCTCCGCTCCATCAACTGCTCGCAAGTAACACGGCATTAGTCTGGTCTGAAAACTGTGAAAAGAATTTCCTGGCGTTGAAGCAAGCCCTGATATCCGACCCGGTACTATGTCATTTCGATCCAGGTGCACCCACAATTCTTCACACTGACGATAGTGGTCATGGTCTCGGTGCCGTTCTACTGCAGCATGACAACACCGCACACGAACGTGTCATCGCTTACGCCAGTCGTGCTTTGACTGCTGCCGAGAAAATTTATACAATAACCGAACAAGAGTGCCTTGCTGTTGTATGAGTGGTACAAAAATTTCGTCAATACCTCCACGGCCACCACTTCACAGTCGTCACCGACCACAACGCATTGTGCTGGCTTTCGTCGCTAAAGAACTTATCGGGGTGTCTTGGCCGCTTTGTGCTTCGTTTACAAGAGCACAACTTTGATGTCGTCTACAGGTCTGGTAAGAAGCACCAAGATGCTGATGCTCTCTCTCGCAGCCCTCTACCCAACCGTAATAGCCCACCGTCAGCAATTTCCACCGCAGCATTACTCATTGCAGGTCTCAGTTGGCTAAGATCCGGCCGCCCTTCTACCCTTGTGTCGCGCCAACGCGTCGACCCTGACTGCCGCTTTATAATAGCACGCTTAGAAGGTACATTCACTCCTCCGAACGCCCGACTTCGCCGACAACTGAAACAATTCAAGCTTCACAATGGTGTTATACATCACTATATTTACCGCGTTGAAGGAAACAAATGGGTCCCCGTTATACCACGTTGCCTACAACGTCAGGTTCTTCTTACATTCCACGATGATCCCGCTGCTGGGCATCTCGGCTATCACAAAACGTACGACAAAATACGCAGTCGGTTCACCTGGCCTGGCCTCTCATCCGCAATTGCCAAATATGTTTCTTCATGTGCCTGATGTCAATGGCGGAAACGACCCACTACTGCTCATTCTGGCTTTCTCCAATCTCTTCCTTGTCCCGCTCTGCCATTCGAATTCGTCGGGATAGACTTGTACGGGCCCCTTCCCGTCACCACCAATGAAAATCATTGGATTGTAACGGCTGTTGACCACCGTACTCGTTACGCGGAAACCGCCTCACTGCACGCTGGTGCAACCACTGAAGTAGCTGATTTTTTATGCGTTTTACGCCAGGGAGCTCCACGTGTTCTGCTCAGTGACCGCGGCAAGGTCTTTCTTTCCTCTATTGTTGCTGAGGTTATATGCGCCGCCAACACCATCCACAAAACAACTTCTACTTATCATTCTGAAACAAATGGCTTGACGGAACGCTTTCATCGTACCCTCTCGGACATGATTGCCATATACGTTAAGCCTGACCATACGAACTGGGACGCCATTTTGCTATTCGTAACGTTCGCCTACATTACAGCTACGCAACGCACCACCGGCTTTTCTCCCTATTTTCTGGTCCATGGCCGCTCTCCAAGTGTAACTCTGGACGTCTCCTTCCTTTCGGCTCCTGCTACCTCAGCAAGCCCTTTATCCACACAATTTTTGTCTCGCATCGAGCACTGCCGTCATCTGGCCCGAATCAACACCGGAATCTCTCAGGGAGCTCGCAAGTCTCGCTACGACTAAACACACCGTGCTGTCACCTTTTCCCCAGAAGACGAAGTTCTTCTGTGGACTCCCGTGAGTGTGCCCAGGTTATGTGAAAAATTCCTCAGTCGTTTTATAGTGCCTTATACGGTGATTGAACAAACGTCCCCCATTAATTACGGTATTTCACCACTTAACGCTCCCTCCAACCATCGTTGCCGTGGGACAGAAATTGTGGACGTTTCACGGCTGAAACTGTACACCCGACGTAATTCCTGATTTTGTCTCTCGCGCGGATAGGAGGCCGCTTCCAGCGTGACGGGGAATTATTGTGAGCGCAGTCACCGACTCTTCTTTATCAATTGGACGTGTCATCATCATTTGTATAATTTCCTCATCTCTAGATATCATCATCAGTGTGTGCCAGCTCGAGCTCGCCTTGAATAAAGCTCTTCCTCATAATATATATATATATATATATATATATATTAAGATAAATATATATATTATATATATATAGATATATATATCATTCATTCCCTGACGAAGGCCGTGCCACGGCTGAAACGTTGGCATAAAAGTATTGCTCTTTCGTACGTGTACTCGCTTGTGTTCGATATATATATATATATATAGATAAATATATATATATAGTAAGATATATATATATATATATTGCTACGTAGCTGACATCAGCGGTCAGAAGACGACAACGTGGAAGTGGTCTGTCGGTTGTGCGTGCTGTCATTCATCTTAGTCGACGCCATACGCATCAGTTTGAATATAGGAAGGACGGAAAATAGAGGGAAAAGAAAGGCAAGGAGCTTAACCAGCCTATAGGCAGGCGGTTTTCTACCCTGCGCATGGGAGAGGGATGGGGGAGATGAAAGAGAGCGGAGAGGGAAGATAGAAACAGCACATTCGGCAGCACACGCGCGCACACTCAGTCATAGTCCAGTCTTGTCTTTCGCGGTGCGCGGTGTAAGACATTGCTGTTACAGTCGCTTGTTCAAGTCGGTGTCGCGTAGGAATTTCAACAGAGCCTTCGTCGCCTTCTGTTGCAAGGACTTCTCTCGGGCACTTGACAGAATAGTGTCCACAGACATTTGGCTGTTGTCGATGCGCGCAAAAGCAGACGCCAGTGACTGTCTCTGGATTTCATACAATGGACAGTCACACAGGATGTGGTGTAGCGTCTCTTCGCAATGACAGGCATCGCAGAGAGCGTTGTCGGCCATTCCTATGACAAAGGAGTAAGATTTTGTAAATGCCACTCCTAGCCATAAGCGATGAAGAAGGGTGGCTTCTCTTCGGTCGAGTCCAGTGGGCATGCGGAGAGCCATCAAAGAGGACAGGTGGTGTTGACGATTCGTATCGGTGCTTGGTGGGCACCATAGTGAAAACGTGATTTCACGCGCAAGTCGTCGAAGATTATTGGCAGCATCAATCCTCGAAAGTGGTATGGCTTCTTCTCGTGTTCCTTCAAGGGCTGCCCGCGCGGCAGTATCGGCATGTTTGTTCCCTATGATGCCGCAGTGACTTGGCAGCCATTGAAGCATCACATGATGCCCTTTCTCGAGTAAAGTGTGGAGAAGGCATCAAATTTCGAAAACAAGCTGTTCGTACGGGCTGCGACGCAGTGCTGAGAGCACAGATTGTAGGGCAGCCCTTGAGTCACTGAAAATCGACCATGGTTGCGGTGGTCCTCGATTGACCACACAAAGTGCAGCGCGCAAAGCAGCTAGTTCCGCTGCTGCAGATTGCGTGGAGTGGTCAGTTCTAAAACTGATGGTAACACCTCTTGCTGGGATAACTACTGCCCCTGACGAACACTGGTGGTTCGTGGAACCATCGGTGTATACATGTATGCTGTCTGAATATTTCTTGTGCAAAAGAAGGAGAGACAGTTGTTTCAGCACGGGCGACGAAAACTCAGATTTCCTCCGGATCCCTGGTACACTAAGATGCACTGTGGGTCGAATAAGACACCAAGGTGGTATGAATGGTTTAGACGCATGAGTGAAGCCCGAGGGAATTTTATCGTTGTATTTCACGATAATTTTGGCGAACGATGCTTGGCGCCTCTCTGAAGGCAACAGTGCAAGGTCATGGCCGGGGGCACGTGCGAAGTGTCGGATGTGCGTTCTCAGGACTTCTACAACAATGTGAGTTTGTATCGGATAGTCACCAGCAATTGCAATTGTTGATTCTGTTGACGTACATCTGGGCAGACCGAGGCACACTCTCAGCGCCTGGGCTTGTAGTACCTGTAAAACACGAACATTGGTCTTGCAGGTATTGCTAAGCACGGGCAAGCTATATCTGAGGAAACCGAGAAACAGGGCCCTGTAGAGCTCCATCATTGCGTCTATTGACATCCCCCACGTCTTTCCTGCCAGGAACTTGAAGAGTTGAGAAATAGCGGTCAGGCGCTTCTTCATATAGGTCACATGCGGACTCCAACAGGTCCCTATCAATAATGATGCCCAGAAACCGGTTTGAATATAGATTTTAAATAGACACGCCTCGTGTCATTTTTACGCAACATCTTTGTGGTGGAGGTGCTGGGTACTTCCCCGTCTTCATCACGAAGTTCCGCAACGGCCGCATCATCATAGGTCCAACCATGTCACAGGTTGAAGAACCAGTCTTCACCACCTGCCCCTTCCGTGACTTCTACATTCGTCGTTCTACCTCCTGCTCGTGATTCCAGTGTATTTTCCGGTCAGGATGGCGTTGACGTCGACAAATGGATCAACCGGTGTCACAGAACGAGCGCTCAAAATGGGCGCGCCGGCAAATTCTTGCGATAACGCGCCGGAATGACGCCGCGAGGTCAACGGAAAAAAAAAGAGAGAACAAACATCTAAAGGCTCCCCGGGCGCGCGACGCTCTCCCCTCGGAAGCGTGGCTTCGCCAATGAACCTCCTCACCCCACAGCGGCGGCCGGGCAAGCACTGGAACGTTCTAGAAGGAAATGGGCGTGTTCGCCCGGGTTGAGTCATCGGTCGGGGACGGCCCTCGTACAGTTTCGCGCCTCTCCTCAGCCTTCGCTGCGTATCGCGCCGACGAAATGACGAGAACCTTCTGGAATGTCGTGCGGAAGGTATTTAACCGAGCAGCGGAGATGAGAAAGCAGGAGAAGACGGAAGTTAGCGCCAGAGCGCGTAGGGATTCCGCCGTGTAGTCGGCGAAGGTTTTGTCCGTAGCGACAAAGCAGGAGATGAAGAGGATTTCCACCTGAGGGGTGATGACTCGAGCTACAGGCAAGAGTGTGTGTTTACCGCTATCGAGCGAAGACGCGTGGCAACAGCTGCGTGTGTGAAGCCGGCGTGTTCCGGCGAAGAAGTTTGAAGCTTGGAGAGAGGCCTATTGAAGACGGGAGGTTTCCTGGAAGAGAAACTTCGGCGAGGTTTCTTGGAAGAGAAACTTTGAGGGCTGCGGAACGACAACAACGCTGGACTTTGAGTGAGTGATTCTCGGAAGAGTATCATCCAGACTTTTGTTCCAAGAACTTTGGACTGAATAGGTTTTCTATCTCTTTAGTCTTTAAGTGTCTTGGTTGTTCAATGCATGCGACTACATTGTAGGGCGTATTGTTGTCTGTGTCCATTGTTTCGAGTGTGGCTGATTGTACTGTGTAGTACGTTGTTTGTTTGGTGACGTATTGTACTCAACTATTGTGGAGTGTGCATACGTGTGTATTGTTTTGGATCTGCAATTATTGATAATATAATTTTGTTTGTTTATCAACTCTTGGCTCTGACTTGTTCTTTGGGCCACAGCCGGCGTCCGCTGGTGCGCCAAAAAGGACCACTTCTAAATTGTCCACGCTTTCGGGGTGCGGTTCGGGGGGCCGATACTTCGACCCTTGGAATTAGCCCGGCGATCGCCTCCCGAATTAACGGGACCGGTGTGGCAAATAATCTGGCGTCCGCGACAGGACCTTTTGGTGCACTGTGTGTCCAAAGTAGTGAGAAAGAGCCTGGAGTGGTTGATAGTGCTATCGGAACGATTTTGTGTGTTGTTCAGTGTTCTCGTTAACGAGTGCAGGGGAGTGTTCCGATAGACTGATTTAGGCAGATACTTTTTGCATGCGGCAGGATCTTATTTGCGATGGACCTCGAAAAGTTAGTTGCTCTTGGTGAGAAGATGGGTCTTTCTGGCGCCGAACTACGGAAGTGGGTAAGCCAGAAGGAGAAAGAGGCGGTGGAGAGAGAGAGGTTTGCAGCTGAGAGAGCCAAGGAAGAAAAAGCAGCAGAGTTGGAGAGAGAGAGGTTGGCAGCTGAGAGGGCCAAGGAAGAAAAAGCAGCTGAGTTGGAGCAAGAGAGGTTGGCAGCTGAGAGGGCGAGAGAAGAAAGAGAGGCAAAGGAGCGACAGCTGAAAGAAGAAAGAGAGCAGCAATTGAAGTTGGAGCTGGAGAGAGAGAAGTTGGCAGCCGAAAGGGCGAGAGAAGAAAGAGAATTGATGGAGCGACAGCTGAAAAAAGAAAGAGAAGCGGAGAAGGCTGAAAGGGAACGGCAGCGGCAGCACGAAATTGAACTCGAGCGGCTCCGTTCGCAACAGCGAAGTGAAACTCCCGTCCAACCTAGAGTTGAAAGCAGCGAACGGGAAGATCATGGCTTCCGCTTGAACCCAAGCAAGTTGCTCGTGTCGTTTGATGAAAGGAAGGACGACCTTGACGCGTACCTTCACCGATTTGAGACGATTGCGAAGAGCCAGAATTGGCCGGAACATCAACGGGCAACTGCTTTGAGTACTTGCTTGAGTGGTGAAGCGCTCAGTGTGTACGGTAGGCTGACGCCGACCGATGCAGCCAACTATGCAAAGGTGAAAGCTGCTTTGCTGAAGCGATTTAGATTTACTGTAGAAGGTTTCAGGGACAGATTTCGGACAGGAAAGCTAGCTGATGGTGAGACGGCTACGCAGTATGCCGCCCGACTTTCTCATTATTTCGACAGATGGATTGAACTTTCAGGGACAGCGCAGGAGTACGATGAACTTAGAGAGCTCCTAATTAGAGAACAATTTCTTACTAGTTGCCACCCAAGCCTGTCGCTGTACTTGAAAGAGAGGAAGGCTGACTCACTTGAAGGCATGCTTGAATTGGCTGATCAATTCTTGGAAGCGCAAGGTGGCACTAATTTGGCCAAGGTCAAGAAGGATTGTCCTGAAGATTCGAAGAAATCGGCACCCGAAGAAAAGAAGCGTGCACCAGAGAGCATTCCGCGATGTTTTCTGTGCAACCGAGTGGGTCATCGCGCGAAAAACTGTCGAACGATCTTTACGAGCCCTACGGCAGTAAAATGTTTTAAGTGTGGTCAGACTGGGCACAAAGCAGACGCATGTCGAAACGGAGTGAGTCAAACTCACCAGGTAACCTGTGTGCAAGCGGCACCGAAATCTGATAATAATGCCGTCACCGATGGATTCGTAGAGTTGAAGAGTGGGGAGAAAATTCCTATTGTGGGTGCTGTAATGTCAAACCAACCAACCGGTGTTGCGAAAGGAATGCCAACGCTACCTGTAAAAGTTGCAGACAAAAAGATAACGGTGTTAAGAGATACCGGTAGCTCCACGGTTATCGTGCGGAGAAATTTGGTACGGGAAAGCGAGTTGACAGGCAGAACGAAACCGGTTTGCCTAATTGACCGTACGGTTCGGATGCTTCCCGAAGCAGAGATTGAGGTGGAAACTCCGTACTTCAGCGGGAAGGTTACCGCTCTATGCATGACGACCCCCCCGTACGACCTTGTCATCGGGAACATCGACGGGGCGCGAGGACCGAATGATCCGGAATGTTTGGGAGAAGATCCTAAGATAGAGCCTGCGCCAACCCAGCGACCGCGAGATACAGTGGAGGAGCATCCCGTGACGGATCTCACTAGAGCCCGAGGTGAAGCCGCGGCGCAAGAGACAGCGAATGAGAAAATGATCGAGTTGAATAAGTTCACGCGCTGGGCAGCTGGACGTACGGCGGCACGACCTCAACCGACAGACAGTGCAAAGGTGACGGAGTCGGCCAGCCAGGTCCAATGTCGTGACATGAACAAGCGCGTGACAGGATCGGTTGAGCGTTATCACCCGTTAACAGTGTCAGAAGTGACAACGATGGCTGAGACGCCGCCTCAGACTCCGTCGTTGCAAAAGGCTCGCCGAAAAAGAACAAGGAAAAATAAGAAGAGATCGAGAGAGCACCGCAAGAAAGGGCGCAGGCGCTGCTCGAAATACACAGGATAGGTGCTGAGGTAGAATCGGATTGTGTTTGGCAGGGCTGAGTGCCATATGTTGTGTTAATGTTCTTGTTCTCCTGTGTCGCAACTGTATGTTGAGTGAGTCAAAATGTTTGTTTCGGTGATGTGATGTATAGTAATGACGTGAGTATAGTAATTTTTGTAATGAGAGAACTTTGTACATCTTTATTGTTCGGAATGTGTGATGAAGTGTTGTAGTCATGTACCTGTGGCTATATATTTCATGTGTCATGAGATTGAATTACAATGTACAATTGTCTCGAGTGATCTGTTGTGAATGTGACGTGTCATGAGCGACGGACTATATTACAATCTTTGAGAGTGTGTGGTGACTGTTCGCGATTGTTTGTGTGGTTTTGAATATTAGAGATAATATTCTGGAACTGGGGGGCAGTGTCACAGAACGAGCGCTCAAACTGGGCGTGCCGCCTAATTCTTGCGATAACGCGCCGGAATGACGCCGCGAGGTCAACGGAAAAAAAGAGAGAACAAACATCTAAAGGCTCCCCGGGCGCGCGACGCTCTCCCCTCGGAAGAGTGGCTTCGCCAATGAACCTCCTCACCCCACAGCGGCGGCCGGGCAAGCACTGGAACGTTCTAGAAGGACATGGACGTGTTCGCCCGGGTTGAGTCATGGGTCGGGGACGGCCCTCGTACAGTTTCGCGCCTCTCCTCAGCCTTCGCTGCGTATCGCGCCGACGAAATGACGAGAACCTTCTGGAATGTCGTGCGGAAGGTATTTAACCGAGCAGCGGAGATGAGAAAGCAGGAGAAGACGGAAGTTAGCGCCAGAGCGCGTAGGGATTCCGCCGTGTAGTCGGCGAAGGTTTTGTCCGTAGCGACAAAGCAGGAGATGAAGGGGATTTCCACCTGAGGGGTGATGACTCGAGCTACAGGCAAGAGTGTGTGTTTACCGCTATCGAGCGAAGACGCGTGGCAACAGCTGCGTGTGTGAAGGCGACGTGTTCCGGCGAAGAAGTTTGAAGCTTGGAGAGTGGCCTATTGAAGACGGGAGGTTTCCTGGAAGAGAAAGTTCGGCGAGGTTTCTTGGAAGAGAAACTTCGAGGGCTGCGGAACGACAACAACGCTGGACTTTGAGTGAGTGATTCTCGGAAGAGTATCATCCAGACGTTTGTTCCAAGAACTTTGGACTGAATAGGTTTTCTATCTCTTTAGTCTTTAAGTGTCTTGGTTGTTCAATGCATGCGACTGCATTGTAGAGCGTATTGTTGTCTGTGTCCGTTGTTTCGAGTGTGGCTGATTGTACTGTGTAGTACGTTGTTTGTTTGGTGACATATTGTACTCAACTATTGTGGAGTGTGCATACGTGTGTATTGTTTTGGATCTGCAAATATTGATAATATAATTTTGTTTATTTATCAACTCTTGGCTCTGACTTGTTCTTTGGGCCACAGCCGGCGTCCGCTCGCGCGCCAAAAAGGACCACTTCTAAATTGTTCACGCTTTCGTGGTGCGGTTCGGGGGGCCGATACTTCGACCCTTGGAATTAGCCCGGCGATCGCCTCCCGAATTAACGGGACCGGTGTGGCAACCGGTACGAACGGGTCAGCGCTAGCTATAGGTGGGACCCGACTCTTATGCGTGCCAATTTGCTTTTTTACCTCAATGGCCCACCGCGAGTGTGGTCCGAGACGCACGAAGCGGAGATTACAAACTGGGACTCCTTTAAAGAGAAGATCCGCGACCTTTTTGGCGACACTGTTGGGTGGCAAATCGTAGTGTGGAATCAGCTGGCGGCTCGTGCACAGACGTCGACGGAGCCGTACGTCGCGTACATTCACGCCGTCATCGCCCTATGCCGCCAGATTCACGAGCACATTACTGAGTCTGAGAAAGTTGCCCATGTGCTTAAAGGCATAGCAAACGACGTATTTAATCTTCTAGTTTACAACGACGTTGTCACCGTCGATGCCATCATTAAAGAGTGCCGGCGATTCGAACAAGCCAAGAGCCGCCGCATTACTCAGTGATTCAACCGGCTGCCCAACACGGCCGCAACCTCATCGTGTGAAGCCGCCTGCCAGTTCCCCACGTATGACAACGTCACACGCATTGTTCGTCGGGATATCAAAGCCGCCTGTTCGGCTCCTCTTCAGCCACCCGTTTTCGCAACGCTCGCCTCTGAGCAACAACAGCCGTCAGTGGCGTTAATACAAGCTGTGGTGAGGCAGGAGTTTGCGAACCTCGGTCTTCCATCAGCATGTCCTTTGACTCGCCCTGAAGTCCCGTCCTACTCCCGAGGACACGCTCGCCGTTCACCTCCAACAATGACCTTCCGTAACTCTTCGGAATGGCGAACACCCGACGACCGGCCTATTTGTTTTTCCTGCCACCAGCCTGGGCACGTTTCTCGCTATTACCGCCGCCGTTGTTCAAACCAACCACGTCAGAGTTTCTCTACTTCGGCGCTCATGCATCCGACGACCCTTTGACGTTCAGTCGCCGCACCCTTCAATTTCTATTCGTTGTCATCTTACGAGCCTTCCACTGACGCCCCTTTGCCCGGTCGCCGCTACCCTGACGCCCCTTCGTCCGGTCGCCGCAGCTCTCGCTCCCCGTCGCCACTACATCGCCAATCCCGCTCTCCGCCACCTCGGCGCTTTTCCTCGCCGAGCTTCTCTGGATGACCGCAGCAGGAAAACTAGATATTGCAGCTTATATGGGTGAAGCTGCAATACCAATGACGGCCGAAAATCCTCTACTGATGCTTCCCACGCACCATAGCCTGCTTGAAGTACCAGTCGACTATGTTCCTGTGACCGCCCTCATTGACACAGGTGCGCACCTGTATATTATGAGCGCTTCTCTACGCTGCCGCTTACAAAAGATTATGACGCCATCTACGACGCAGGCAATACGTGTTGCCGATGGCGGTACTGTGCCAGTAATCGGAATGTGCACTGCTCGTGTCATTATTGCCAGTCGTCACACCGTGGTCCTTTTTGCCGTGCTAGCCTGCTGCCCTCATGACCTCATACTTGGCCTTGATTTCCTTTCGGAACACTCGGCCTTGATTGATTGTTCGTCTGGTACCCTCAGCCTTGATCTACCAATCTTTGCCGACTACTCTGCAAGCCCACCAGCGGCTTGAGCCCAACCACTTTCGTTCGCCTGCCACCTCGAGTTGTCACGTACGTGTCTTTGTCATCGACCCCTCCTGTTCCTGACGGTGATTATATCGTTACGCCAATTACTGACGTTTGGCTGACGCGCAGTGTTACTGTGCCCTATATCATCGCGACCATAGCGGATAACTGCGTGTTACTTCCGCTCCTTAACTTTGGTTACACCCCTCAAGTGTTGCCCCTCCAAATGTCTCTAGCCCAGCTAACTGCCATAACAGAGGATGATGTCAGTGTTGTCGCTGTATCTGCTCTTGATCGAAGCGCAGTCTCACGGTCACCCAGCTCAGACGATGGTATTTTTCGAAACATGATTGGATCGGAGCTGTCGCCTCACCACGCCGACGCTCTCTGCCAAGTTTTAGCCACGTACAGTGACATTTTCTACACCGACGATCGTCCCTTGGGCCAGACTAATATTCTCTCTCACCGAATCAACACTGGTGACTCTGCGCCCATTCACCATCGGCCGTACCGCGTGTCAGCGTCCGAGCAAGAAGAGATTCAGAAAGAAGTGGCCAAAATGCTTACAAAAAACGTAATGGCACCATCAACGAGCCCTTGGGCATCTCCCGTGGTATTAGTAAACAAAAAAGACGGCTCATAGCGTTTCTGCGTTGATTATCGCCATCTCAACGAAATTACCAGAAAAGACGTGTACCTTCTGCCACGCATTGACGATGGCCTTGATTGCCTCTATGGCGCCACCTTCTTTTCATCTCTCGACCTCCGATCTGGCTACTGGCAAATTGCTGTAGATGACATAGACTGAGAAAAGACTGCCTTCGTTACCCCTGACGGTCTTTACCAATTCAAATTCATGCCATTCGGCCTCTGCAACGCTCCAGCGACCTTCGAGAGAATGATGGACACGCTCCTACAAGGATTTAAATGGTCGACTTGTTTGTGTTACCTGGACGACGTGACCATTTTCTCACCTACCTTTGCAACCCCCCTTGAACGCCTTTTGACCATTCTATCCATATTTAGACGGGCCGGCCTGCAGCTCAATTCCTCCAAGTGCCACTTCGGTCTTCGTCAGATTACCGTATTGGGTCACCTTGTTGACGCTGCCGGCGTACGGCCAGACCCGGCGAAAGTACACGCTGTAACAAACTTCCCAGTTCCACGCTCTGTTCATGAAGTTCGCAGTTTTGTGGGCCTCTGCTCCTACTTTCGCCGGTTCGTGAAAAACTTCGCGGCACTCGCATGGCCACTCACCGACCTTCTCAAACAAGACGTCCCATTTCGTTGGGGCCCTCCTCAAGCTTACGCCCTCTCTCAGCTAATCACCACTCTAACGACACCTCCTATTCTTGCACATTTCGACCCCTATGCTCCTACAGAAGTGCGAACAGACGCAAGTGGTCACGGAATTGGTGCAGTTTTGGGGCAAGTTTAGCGGGGCAACGACCGTGTAATCGTGTACGCAAGCCGTCTGCTAAGTCTGAACGCAATTATTTTCTAACAGAACGGGAATATCTCGCTCTTGTTTGGCCGGTTTCGAAATTCCGTCCTTACTTGTATGGCCGCCCTTTTCGTGTCATCACAGATCATGACCCGCTGTGTTGGCTTTCTTCTCTGAAGGACCCCACTGGACGACTTGGTCGTTGGGCATTACGCCTACAGGAGTATTCCTACTCGGTTGTTTATAAGTCTGCACGTCTCCATCTGGACGCCGATTGCTTATCCCGCTACCCTGTTGATCAGCCCGACGAACCAGACATCGAACCTAGCCTCAGCGTCATGTCAATGTCCCAGTTTCTTCAGATTGGTGATGAAAAACGTCGTGATGCTTCTCTGCGACAACTTATTGACCGTCTCGAATCTGCTCCAAACGACATGTCACTTCGCGTGTACGTCCTCCTGAATGGCACGCTGTACAGTCGTAGCCTCAAGCTAGATGGCCCTGAGCTCCTTCTTGTCGTGCCGAGAAATTTGCGTTCCACCGTGCTGCACGAGCTTTACGATGAACTAACTGCTGGTCATCTGGGTGTATCTCGGACGTACGATCGCGTGCGTCGCCGCTTCTTTTGGCGCGGTCTCGCCCGGTCCGTTCGCCGTTACGTGTCCTCCTGCGATAAATGCCATCGTAGGAAGTGACCTACAGCGTCCCCGGCTGGACTTCTTCAACCGATCTCCATCCCAACCGAACCTTTCTGCCGTGTTGATATAGATCTTCTCGGTTCTTTTCCCGAGTCGAAATCGGGCAACAAGTGGGTCGTCGTTGCTATAGACTACGCGGCTAGGTATACCATCACTCGACCGCTCCCCACCAGCACCGCTACTGACGTTGCGGACTTTTTGCTCCACGACGTCATCTTACACCATGGCGCTCCTCGCCAATGACTCTCGGATCGCGGCCGCGCATTTTCGTCCCGTGTAATCGACGATCTTCTGCGCTCTTCCTCGACGCACCACAAGCTGACCACTTCCTACCATCCCCAAACAAATGGCCTTACCAAACGGCTAAATCGGACCCTCGCGGACATGCTCGCGATGTATGTGTCCTCCGACCACCAAGACTGGAACCTGGCTCTACCTCACGTGACCTTCGCGTACAATTCTTCGCGCCACGACGCTACTGGTTATTCACCCTTTTATTTGCTTCATGGCCGTGATCCGGCGTTACCACTCGACACCCTACTTCCAACCGCTACAACGCCGTCAACCGAATATGCACGCGACGCTATTGCTCGTGCCGACCACGCACGTCAGATTGCCCGCTCTAGACTTTCGGCTTCGCAAGCCACCCAGAAAGCCATTTACGACAGCGGGCATGCTGGCGTTCACTTCTCACTCGGTTCTCTTGTTCTCCTGTGGTGCCCAGTTCGTCGAGTTGACTTGTCAGAGAAGTTGTTGTCTCGCTACATGGGTCCTTACCGCATCATCCGCCAGGTAACCGACGTCACCTATGAGATCATTCCTGCATCTGAGACCACAAGCCTGCCTGCAACCACACCCAGTGATGTTGTGCACGTCAGCAGGCTAAAACCTTACCACCTGCCTTCTGAAGACCATAGTTAATGTGCACCGTGACGGCGCTTTTACCGCTGGGGGGGGGGGGGTAATGCTACGTAGCTGACATATCAGCGGTCAGAATACGACAACGAGGAAGTGGTCTCTCGGTTGTGCGTGCTGTCCTCTATCTTAGTCGACGCCATACGCATCAGTTTGAATATAGATTTTAAATAGACATTCCTCGAGTCATTTTTACGCAACAATATATATATATATATATATATATATATATATATATATATATATATATATATATATATATATATATATATATATATATTTATATATATATATATATATATATACATGCATACACATACCTCGTTCCACATCGTATACTTTAGTTTTGCAATAGTATCTGGTATCTGTTCAGTTCGATGTATAGCCATATGAGTCCCGATAAAATCTCGCTTGTATACGTCCGCATCGACAATTGTACATTTTTATTTCACAATATATGAATCTTTTGTGGCGGTTATTACCACTGTTGCTCGTTTGTTTGTTCGGAATTGCATTCGCTGTGTACCTTCCATAGAAGTTCCAAATTCCGCACGTTTAAAGTTCTACGATTTTTGAATGAAATTATTACAGCCTTTAGGTATTTATGTAGTTTATGTCTACATATTTTTACACATTTTAATAATATACAAAGCTTTTTAGTCAGCATTAGGAAATCAGGATGCGCAATTGTGATGTGCGTCCGCGCGGCTGTAACCATTTAACCTGATTGGGCGTCCTACCCGCTGCTGGACCGACGGCTGCCTCTTGAAGGGTTGTGTTTCAGCCGATTTCTCTCGTGTATGAAGTGTGCTTGCGTACTGGGTTGTTGTTTTGCGTCATGCAAGTACTGCTTATTACGAAGATGAGCGACACTCAAGCGAGGACGTGTGGCTTCGTATCTTGGAGCACTCACGTGATATGTACCACATTGCCGCTGTTCACCACGTGCGCCTTCACCACGTGCACGTTCACCACGTTTTTCGTACCATGTGCATGATATTTGAGCTTTTGTGTACGTGGCGAGCCCGTTTGTCTGTAGCATTTCATCAGGGTAAAAGCAAAGTTGTGCTAACTTAAGCACGGAGAGTTTTTCTTTTCTATGGAGTGTGGAGCAGGGAGTGCATGCAGACGCAGCAATTCGGTGGCATATTTGAACCGAGTTGGGGCGGCACCCGCCTCTATAGGCAGTGGCGATGGAGGGGAGTCCTGCTTGTGAGTGACCACTGTTTCTATTTAATAATTTTGGGGCAGTTGTTAGCTGTAGGCGCTGATCATGGCTAGGGCACGTAGGCTCGACATATTTATTGTACGCTATTGAAATGAACGTGTCTACGGCAGTTTGATACGCTGTACGTTCCATTTTGAACAGCTACAATACTACAATCCGTTATGACTACTATCATAGACGTTTTCTTCTTGCGAGTGACCGAATGTATGCCGGTGCGTGCATCCGCGCAAACACGTCTTTATAAACCACCAAAATACTCTGCAAACTGCTATATTGCAGCTGCCGTTTTTGAGAAGTGTCGTGTCTTACGTCATCACATTTTATTTTGTTTAAAAGGTGGCCGTTCGCGTGCACCCATGACAGTCCTAAAACACATGCTTCATTCATAAGAACTGAAAACCAGAGTCCTCCAATCCTATGAAAATGGTGATGCCTTGCTAGTGTACTGTATGGTTCCCCGAAACAGCACGATGGTGCAACCGGTACGTCTTCAAGATGTACCGAACTGGATGCCGAATCTTTCTTTCATAGCGTTCGTCATGTATGTGTCCCGTCTGTGACTGTCCTGTATGTATTCGACATGTAACCATCTGGGGTGCCTTCCAACTGTCATAATTTTGCCAGCATGTTTATGTCTACTCAAGCGTGTGTATTGTATGTGTCCTACAGGTAGCCTACCGTCATGCAGGAAGAAAGTTAGGCCACTTGATAGCCTGCATAGTGCTGCATATTGGTGGCTGTTATAAATACAATGTATATCAACAAGCATATGAGAATGCTAATTTATTTATTCCTTTTAGTTACACCGTGCAGTTTAGAGCATTTCACAGACAATATTTGAACAAGTATAACATCAGCTAGTGGGTGAAGACAAATCAGAATAACAGATCTGCCTTAATGCATTGAAGCTTAAACATATCATTAGCTTTGTAAAAGTTTCACTTTTCAGCAATATTCTAGGTTATTGAGAGTACATTCTTCTCTCAAGCACACAAACGAAATGTTTCACAAGAGAAACTAATCACGACAGTAATTTCTCGCCAGAATGCTCTTTTGGAGGCATTCTAATCTCTATTGAAAGTATACTTAGATAAGCTTTGCACACACAAATTAGCGAGCTGTTGTGTAATAAGTAACAAAGATCACAGTGACTTGTTGGGCATTATAGGGTAATAACAAATGTATGCGGCCTTGCAGGAAATGAAAGACGGAAAAATCATAACGTCAGAACAAACTCACGTGGCAATCAATAAATATTGCAATAAATTAGTAATGTGATATTATCGTAAATTACAAATGTGAGAAACGCGATCAGTGCACTAGCAGAGATAGCTGGTTGGACCCAAACTGCAGTACATAGCATCCATCTTCGAAAGCTGCAGTACAACTCACAACCAGCAGCACACCTAATGTAACCCTTGACTGCTGAACTGGAGGCCGCGGAATCTAATTCCGGGTGTGGTGGCCGCACTTTTCATCTAAAACGAAAGGCTTGAGACCAATCTGCTTAGACAAGGGTGCATTTTAAAGAACCCCAGGTGGTCAACAATTTCTAAAGTTCTTCACTATGGCATTCCTAATAATCATATATTGTGGTTTTACCACGTGAAACCCAGCAATTATTATTCCTATTACATGTCACACAAAATGAAGCAAGAAAATATCACTATGTAGTTTAAAAATGTCACCAATCCCCCTTATTTCTACGAACTTAAGTAACAATACTCAAGAATGCCTTCTGTAAGTTATCAATAACAATGTGAAACATGGTTAAGTATCACTGTAACATAACATACAAGGTTAGGCATTGACAAAGTTAGGTATGATTATCATGAACATAGAAAATTAAATCACTTGATTGCACCTATGACAATCAATTCCAGAAGAGAATGAACTAAGGTTACGAAAATATATGAAAATAAAATATTAGGTCCGTATTATAATGAAAATAAAATAATTGATTTTTGCCTTATCACAATACAAAAAGTTAAATTTTAAAAGTGACTAATTGCACATGACGAAAAATTAGAACATGACATAGAAGCCTTGAGGGCATCTCACTAAGTAGATTTAAAAAAATATATGCTGTAAAAAACTTAGAAATCATCGCTGAGGCGTTCAGAGATACACGTTGTGCTCGCATTAAAATTCAGCCCTAAGAATAAAAAACCACCTTTGTAGATGAGGTATGTGTCCAGGGGGACATAAAGTGTAACAATAATGCTGTCAGGTGCCTGATAAACAAAGAATAACTGAATTTTGGTGGCTACAATAAGTGAGTATGTTTGTATAGAAACATTTGTGGTCGTCATGTTTCTACACAATCCTACTTGAGAAAATTCTTCGAGAATATCTGTGCTCCGAGATATCCCACTGCGAAGTCTCATTGCGCTTTCCATGATTACACATGCAAGGCATTCAGGATCAGCAAAATATTCCTCTCTGGTGGGACGAGCAGTAGCTGCTAGCTATCAGCAGCCGGTACTAAAAGTGTAACCATAATAATGTTCGCCATTATGATGGCTTTGAAGATTATATGTGGCCCATCAAGGAGTAGTAGCTGTATGCTAGTGCTCACTGTCCTGCATGCATAATGATGCAAGCCACAACTAAACTTTCTTGCAGGATATCTAAGCACTGGCATGCAATAATTCTTTGGACCTATGTAGAACTGTGACTTGCTCAAATTTGTGATACATGCATGGGGCCCTGCTACAGTCTTAAATATTTTCAATACTGATTTTTATTTAACGACTTGGCTGACACTGATAAGTATTGTTGCACACTGTGTCCCCCAGAACACATAGTTATCTGCAAATGTGCCTTTTACACACACAACTTACAGCGCTGGACTTTTATGAGAAAAACAAAGAGCTTAATTTTGAACATCCTGAACATGCAAGCTACTTAAATAAGGCAACCAGGCGGCTCAGTGAATTTTCTTTCCATAGAATACAGAAGCCATGTGCAGATGCTGTACATGTGCAGCAACCTTTTTCCCGAGCTGCCATTGATGACAGGCTTGTCCGGAATCCTTTCACACTCAGTTTGCACAAGGAGCATGGTTAGGCTGCGATGAAAACGCAGATCAAACAATTTGGTGACATGAGTCTCTTGGCAAAACTGAATTTATCAGCCTAATAAAAATTATTTGGAACAGTGTGTCCTAAGCTAGCAGGATATGCACCAACTAGGTGTGGCACAAGAAGAACTTTCTTGATGTTCTTGGCGAACAAAATTGCAACCTTACAAAAAATGCCATTTCCACGTTGCTGATGAATCAAAACCATGCTTGAATTGTGCTCGTGCATAAAGCGTTGACATGCAAATTCAATGATACCACAACGCACACATGACGGCATGCACTTTCATCGAGTATCCTTTGCAGGTAACACATAAAATTAAAAAATGAATTTCATTTTCATTGCAACTAATGTAGCTCTCCTCAGGCTGCTCTCATTAGAACGATTATACCTATATTGTCAGAAAGAATTGTCATTAAATTACTTTTGTGTGATGCTAAACAATGGTCATTCTTTCAATAATTCTGGTTGGCTAAGTATGCATTACCACTCACCTAAGCGTCACAGGCTGTCAAATGAAACAAAAGTAGAAATACTTTTAGCAAAGTCTTAAAAGAAAGGTTGCGCGAGGCGCATACAAAATTTGTTGAACCGAAACAAAATAACAAATTCTAGTGATAGTGGAAACAAGCAGAGTAAAATCTATGGTGCTCAAACGCTCGGACTAATGACCAAATTGGTACTCGCGTGGTAAGGTAGAGCGATTCGGTCGAATTTAGTCATGAAATATTCGTTCAGAAACGCGGTTCATGTTTAACGAATGGCTTAAAATGCACGGACCCCCATGGAAACATTCCACCACAATGTGTCTGGTGTGTTCTGCTGTGTTCTGGTGGATAAACCAGAACACGATGGTGTGTTGTGATCTATACATTAGCCTGGTGTGCTGACTTCTGGTGCGAATATTGACCCCTCTGGTGGGCCCTGGTGCGATGTGTTCTGGTGGGTTGTGTTCTGCTGTGAAAGTTGACCCAGTGTGTTGTGTCCTGGTGAAATCGCTGACCAAGACTGGTGTATACTGGTGGGCCATGTTCTAGTAGGATGTGTTCTCGTGGCAAGACCACAGCATTTTGGTGCATTCTGGTTGTATGTGTGTTAGTGGACTCCAGAAATTTTTTGCTCTTGTGGTTTGGACGAAAAATTTTCTTCAACCGACTGCACTCCAACTCATGCTCCTTTATATTTTCCTCAACCAGACTCACTTGTACTAAAACTCCCCTCGCTCTCAGACTCGTGGCTCAATCATTTTCAGTGATTTGACTCATGAGTATGTTTACCTATAATTAGCTTCATTTATTTTATATTTATATTATAATTATTATTATTTATATTATTATTTTATATTTATTTTATAATTAGCTTGATTTAAATAATTTTTTTAACACTCACAAATAACAATGAAACAAGGCAACACGTATAACAAAATTTGGTTCCATGTCGAAGTTTTTGTTGCCCTGGAGCTAGGCCCTTGACAAATACCAAAGTCATCTTGGCCCATGCAGCTTATTGAAGCACCGCAGCATTATGAAAAGCATAATGTCATGCTTCTTGCAGTACTATTTCAATGTATTGCGGCATACCTGCATTGTTTCCCAAGCTTTGGTAAATTGCCCGGATCCGTAAGACAACCCCGTAATAGAGCTTATCACGTCGAGATAGAACAGCTCACTTTATTTGCATACTCTGTGTATGTGTGCAACGAAAATCGATCTTGGAGCTTCTGCATGTGAATTCACCCTTCACTGTTTTCATGCAACGCGTACAATTAACCTACAGCGATCTACTCATTGCTTGTTGTTATTCCCTTGTGACTTAGACATATGCCACACTGCTTAGGTATCGCTATAATACCACGACCTCGATATCAACACCAAACAATTCCTTTGAGTAGCGGTATTAAAAATACATTAACTGCACTCTAAATAAGTATCAACTTTTCGTACCTCAACTTTAGAAGCAACAATACTAAAACTGTTGAAATTCGTATTACTCCTTCAAGGCTAATATTTACCATAATTGGTAGCACAAATTGGTAACACCAGGAACATAATTGGTACCACTGGGAACACGAAGTCGGTACACACTGTGGAACTGATGGCCGACAAAAGGCACAGAAACCGAATCCACGCAGTAGAGTGTATATTTTATTTCAGAATACGTAGTGAATTACACTACACAAAGCGTTTCTATGGCAGTTGATATGTACACGATACATCATAACGTCGTAATATACTTGCCCAACTGATACTAATAGTAATCAAATAATTAGAATGTTTAACGGAACACTGTGCAAAAAAGTACTTCAATATGGGGCACCAATATTCTGCATTGTATTGTTTCGTAACATTCACTTAGAAATAAATAAATAAACTATATTTAAAGCGGTCGTTAGTACCAAGCTTATATGTATGTCTGGTGCATGGCAAACACATATCTGTATATACGCGTGAGGGACAATTTCACATGGCATCCTATGTTCAACGACAGTTTTTTCATATGGCTTTGACCAGTGCCGCACATTCCACAATGCGAAGAGCCACACAATTGCTCTAAAAGTGTATTAGTTTTTTTGTACATGGAGATTTTATTTCCATGAGCACAAGGTTCTACTGATTGCAATGTTGACAGGTGATGCATATTACAAATCCAAAACCTTTAAAGTAACACAAATGACATGGCTCAGCATTTGTGAAATCTGTATTCATAGGTACACTGATGCACAATATAAAAGTTGCTTATTTAGCAAGAAATATGCAAGGCGCCTTCAAGGGGCATAGTTAGTGCACTAGTAAATAACAATGCACCTTGAAAAATTAGGTGCACATTAGTACCAGTTCCTACTGTACCCTGACGCCATGACATGATACAAGCTTTTCATTGCTTCCTCACCCAAGCTCAAGATATTCACACATTTTTATAGTTGGCCCTGTTAGTGACGTACAAGCAGCCATTTTGTTTGTTTTGTCCCTGACATCAACAGTGCCCATACTGCTGCACGAGGCCACTAGAACAACACAATAGGGTCAACATCACAACGTTCCCAAAGAAAAGTTATTGCTAGGTCATAGTCATGTCCATATAAAGAATATTTGTCGGGCAGAGTTAAGTCAGCTTTTAAAATAGGTGTTTGTACCTCTTTCAATATATTCAAATTTTTTTTTCAATATATTGCGTTATGCAGCTTCAGTTAGCCATTCACCTGTGTCCATTGCAGTCTAGTTGCAAAACAAAATCAACAGCTAGCACAAAGCTTCCAATCTGCTTACAGGGAGGCCAGAAGGCAGTACTGCTGAATTTCTTAATATAAAATCCAAGATCAGCATCCCCATCGATGACTTAAAATCTTCAGGAGGTTTTTACTACTTTCCGAATCGCGGACTTCGCTGACTGCTAAAAAGAGAAATCATCCCATAGACTTGGTTCATCTTTGAGCCCAACAATAACCTCAGAAAGCTCATTTGAACTAGAAAAAAAATAGAAAATATAAAGCATTAAAACAATATTAAGGATTTATCCATTCAATTCTTTGATCATAAAGTGTAAACACAAGCGAATTGGTAGACAAAGCAACAAACGACATGAGAGTGACATGACCAAGTTAGCAGTCACCTATAGAAGCTGAAACCTACGACAATGGCAGCTGTCGAATGTTCTCGGTATGAAGGCAGCAGTACACACTGAAACTGGCATGATACCTGCTCTAAGAAGTTAACTATGTTCGTTTGTTTTTTCGCTCCTTTCATGTGACCACCAATATTGCATGTTAATAAAAAGTACATACTACTTAAACTTCATGCGACTGGTCTCTCATAGAAATTCTGGGCAACAAGCAATATGCTCTCGATTTCTGCAACTAGATAGTCTAGCAAAGGGAACGTGCTAGGGATCAGATCATGCATTCAATTTTGCATTCAAAATAGCTTCATATTGGGCTTCAATTGCTCTCACAGCATGACAGCTTGCAGTTGTTAAACTGAAAGTGAGGACAGCAAATTGATGCCATCGTAAAGAGATCACAGAAGCTGTATTACCGGACAAGTCATGAGAACATACCATTCATGGTTCTGGTAAGAAACGGTATTACTCTTATTAACTCAATTAACTCTATCACTGCCTTTTCAGATGCTAAGAATTTTGAATAACTAGCATCACCGAACAAAAAAGACAACATCACAGCTCAGCTCATTTACTATTCTTTAAAATAATTTCTTATTAGTTATCTTTTTTCACGAAACGTACACAGTAGCTTAAACAGAAACATTCCATGCCAGAAAAGTTTTCTATATGTTTTTTAATTCACTGAGCAATAATTACGTCGATCATATTATTAAAATAAATTTCATTAAAAGCTTCATATATAGGCTGTAGAATTCCCATTATTAGACTAGAATTCTCTTTATTACACTACTACGACCCCCCCCCGCTGCTGCTTGCACTGAGCGCCCAGCTGGTGCATAAATGTGAAACAGCTGACTGTTCGTCCCACAAAGCAAAATGTTCTGTTACGGCAAAAAAGCGCTTGTCTCACACGAGCGCGAACGTAATGGTTCCATGTGAGAATCGACATTGCCAGATGACAATAGTTACTTCAAAATAGAACTTACCTTAGCGGCATCTAGGGTTGCAGACGATCCTTTACTGGCTCCACTTATTCCGCAGAGGAATTTTTGATGAGCCGCTACGCGCCGACGATTGTGACTGGCCAACACTGCCAGTACCTCCACGGGCCCATAAATTCAAAAGGGGCACGGTACTGACGCAACAAATAATAACAACTGCGCACACACGTATAACCACACATACGCGCACACACACGCACTACGCCATATCAGTAAAATAGCAGTACTTCATCGTACAGTAGTACAAGTGTTGTTATCGCCGGATCCTCCTTACTTTGCTGCGATAGCTCAAGTTGTTGGTGCGCTGCGTCCAGGTATGCGACTCAGCATGTCGCAAGTTCAAATCCCAGATGCAATTATTTTTTTTCAAGCTTTTATTGTTTAGTTCAGGGATAATTAACTTGACCGCTTTAAAGAATTTGTTTTTTTCTTTTTAGAAGAAAATCAGGCGGAAGGCAGTAGTTGTCCTTTTAAGTCCTTAAAAGGCTATACGTACGTCATAATTGGTTTTTCTGCTGGTGCGTCATTTGAATGAGGCACCAGCGTGAACTTGCCAGCTAAATCTATTCCTAGGAGACATAGTCTTGAGCGCAGAAAAAAGAAATATTGGAAATTCTTTGCGCACTAATATAAATCTAACTAGCTTTGGTGTCATTTGAAACCAAAATAGAATATACAAAAAGTAAGACAACATAATAAAATAATGATAGTGCTTTTACGCTTGTTAGTGCTATATTATAGGTTTAAAGTACTGGTTCTTTCTATTAAAACAGCAAGGTTTATAGACTAAAAGACTTACTGCTAATGTGCCTTTTCTTCGCAGTGAAACAATCACTTTTGCGGCTTTGTTAGGAACACTGACGTGTTTTCTTTTTCATGGCTTCCACGAAACATTTTGTGTGCGTGAACAATCGCTCGCATGTCACCTGTTGCTGAGGTGCAGTTTTTCTATATAATATACCAGTTTAACAAGATCAATAGGGTTGTAAGTGCGAAGAGCGTGTGGTTGTAGTAGCCACCTTAGTGTGGTGATGATTGAGCCACAAGTACGCTGACGACTTCACCTCTGGGTACACCAACAGTTCTTATAGGGAGCACCGAAGAGCAGACCAAAGGCTGCTGCTAAGACACCATACTTCTGCATTCAACAGGTGAAGTATATCTCGTATTTCCTCTCTACATGGTCGGACGAGAACCGGCGCATTCAGCATGGTGTGGCCGATGTCCATACCATGCTTTTTGTGCTTTTTAGCCAGAAACAAGGCCAGTGACGAACCCAAGAGTTTATCAGCCTCAGCCGCCAAGACACGAGGAATCGGCGGACCCTAGCTTCTTCTGGGTGAGTGCATCCTGTCTCAAGATATAAGACTTAATTCCCGACAAGCACACGTCCAGTGTATTAAGCCTAACGCCAAGTTAGTTCCTGAGCAAAGCTGTGCGGCACGTGCAGAACGCGCTCAGGCATACCTGACGGCACGGCACGAGTGCTCGTGCTCGCCGTGGCGAAAACCTTAGAATAAGACGAGACGCAGCCGAGCGAAATGCAAAAAAACCAGCTAGAGAAAGAAACTACAATGCAAACTGACCTAATGGAGGCAGACAAAACAACAGAAAATTCGTGGAACTATGACGCTGGTAGTGGCAGAACAATTGCAAGGGAAAGTGCTTGGATCCCGAGAAATAAGAAAGATAAGAAGGCTGTCACTAATCCAAGGACACCGGCCAACCAACCCACAAAGCAGCCACCTATCACTGAGCAGCCGCTAAAGTCATCACCAACGCAGCAACAACGCAGGCCAAAGATGCCACCTCTACCGCTTGATGACTTTAAGATCGTCTACCGCCCGCAAGCAGGTCTTGACTTCGCCAAATGAAACATCGTCGCTGTCACGCATGCCATCGGCAGAGTGAGTGGACTATCACAGTAACACTTTAACGACAAGGTACGCGTACAAGTCCAGAGAATGGAAAACCTAATCATCGCAAGCCCCGCCACCAAACAAGACGCCAAGAAGCTGGTAAGAATCCGAGAAATTACAGCTTGGACGAAATTTTTACACTATGAACGGCAACATCACAACACCCGATGATGTCTCCAGAGGCGTCATCAGTGGCTTGATACCCGGTACGAGCACCGCAGAACTCATGGCTGGAATTCGCGCACCGGCAAGGTACACAGTTCTTCACGCGTGAACGCTAGGTCAATCGACCGCGGCAGTCGTCTTTTTTGAAGGAGCGCACGTTCCCTACTACATAATTTTCCAAAGCGTAGACTTCCGCGGCAGAACATATCGTAAGTCAGTGCAGTATTGCCGAGCTTGTGGAAATACGGGTCACCGCCAGGACGTCTGTCCGAAACCTATCCCGGATTTCTGCTATAAATGCGGCAAGGCCGGACAAACGCAGGCACATGAATGTGCACCTATCTGCAAGATCTGCGGGGAAGGACACGAAACAGCAAGTAAGGAATGCAAAAGGAGACTAAAGCCAAGTCCACCATCCTTCAACGTAAGACAACAGCGCCTCAACAGGCTTCAAGAAATAGACAACTGCAACGCCAGCGAAGAAGAGTTACCTGAGGTTAGCATATCGGCCGCTACCTCTAACAGTAACAATGACGGCCACGTCTCCACGCGCAGCAGTTCCAAGTCAATATTGCGTTCGAGTTCGCGCTCCCGCTCTCGCGCACGTTCCGTCTCTACGTGCAGAAGATCCAAATCAATACTGCGTTCCAGTTCGCGCTTCCGCTCTCGCACGTGCTCGCGTTCCGTTAAACGTGCGAGCTACGCTACCATGGCAAGTGGATCTGATGACAGCAGCAGCTTAACCTCCTCGAAGTCGGACACCTCATCCATACACATTCTTGCAGGTAGGCTGAAAAACCAGCAAAAAAGCTCCAAAATCAGCACAGCCAACTGCAAAGCCAACAAAGCGTCACAAACAAACTGCTTCAGAGTCAAAAACGACAACAAGAGCTCATTGACAAGCTACCTGAAAAGTGCACGCATGAGCAAGGACGTTCGTACAATGCAGAACAACAATATCAAGAACAAGCAAACTCAAGCACAGTGCCGGCAATGACGCTGAACAAGGTAGGCGTCCAAGCCCTAGTAAACGCATGGTGCACGATATTCGAAAAATCTTTAATGAATAACGTGCACGCCACGATAAAAAAGATTGTCCAGTTAGCAATAGAAAAACAGCCTCAATGTTTCAACACGAAATCACTACGCTTAATGCCAAAATTGTTGGGATTGCTGCGCAAGTCAAGAATTTCATCGCGCACGTGAACAAAACCTATGTAATCATGGCACAGTTCGGCAGCTTGAACAACCCACTCCAAATGACTCGAAAGAAGGCACGAGCGAACAGTCACAATGCCTCTCACTCAGTCTCGCTGAGTCGCGATGACAGGCGTGACATCGAATCGATCGAAGATGGCAGTCTCTAACCATAAGTAAAAGAACCAGCATTCAACATTACGCATATGGCACTGGAACTGTTGTCATACCGCCCTCGACATGCAAGCCTACAAGAATTCATCAAGCTTAACCAACCAGACATCATTGCACTTCAGGAAACCAACACGCAGAACGCACGACTGCGAGGGTACACGACCTGCGCACAAAACCAACGCACTGCCATACCTGTCAAGAAAGCACTTTCAACGCAAAAAACACGAAATCGAGGACACTCAGATAGAACATACCCTAGTAGGGATTCTGCCGGAACGAAAAAAGCAGCAATGTCTTTTCATAACCAATATATACAGCCTTCCACGAGACCAACTACCAGACTTCGATCACTTCATACAAAAAATCAGGAAGCGCACGAATGGCCCCCAGATCGTGAAAATGGGAGACTTTAACGCCTCTCACACGGCATGGGGCTATCATATAACCACGAGGAAGGGTTCTAGGATGCACGATACTGCTCAACATCACAAACTAACCCTGTGGAACGACCCTCTTCAGAAGACGAGATTAGGGAACAGCGTCTCTAGGGATACAAATCGCGATCTTACATTTACGGCGAACGTCATCGGGGCAGAGTGGAGTGTGCTACCGGAAACTTCAGGTAGTGAGCATCACATCATCCAACTCTCCGTAGCGCACACTCGTAAACCGACCAAGACTGGAATAGTGCGGTTAACAGAATGGCAATCCTTTAGGAAATACCTCGACGTTGAAACCACCATAATCGACATGGAAGACTGGTTGAAGATTGTGCTCAAGATAGCCGAACGCTACACTAAGGACATACAGCTTGACGTCGATACACCAGCCATCGACGCACATCTCCTCCACCTCTGGGAGGCTAGAAGAAAACTTTTAAAACGATGGAAGCGGCGCAAACTAAACAGAAAGTTACGGAAACTCATTTCTTTCCTCACCAAGCAATCTCAAGATGATGCGAACCAATTGGCCAGGCAGAACTGGCACGCTTTCTGTGACAAGCTGCAGGGCACTCTGAGCACCAAGAAGACCTGGCATCTGCTACGCTCACTTCAAGCCACGCAACCCTCCAAAACAGCACAAAAGCAGCACCTTCAGAGGCTTATTAGAAACTATGCCGGTACAGAAGAACACCTCCTAAAAAATTACAAAAGAAGCTCTGTGACGATGCACCCACTGGGGCTTCAATTCACACCAAAGAATATGCTGGCGCACCAAACACTGAACTTGAGCGGCCCTTCAGTCTGGCTGAACTGCACACAGCCCCTAACGAAGTTGACAAGAAATACCAGCCCCGGAATAGACAGGATTGTCAACAAGCACTTACGCAACCTACCGCACCAGGCCACCACGGCTCTTCTCCGATAGTACAACGACTGCTGGGATAAACGAGAGCTACCTGCGTTAAGGAAGCACACGGAAATCCCCATGATCCCTAAGCCTAACAAACCAGTCGGCATCGAGAACCTACGCCCGATTTCTGTGACCTCGTGCGTGGGAAAGCTGTTCGAAAACATGGTACACGACCGCTTAACTCAGTACATGGAAGATAGTGGATACCTACCGGACACCATGTTTAGCTTCAGGCAGCATCTTTCGACGCACGACGTGCTCTTACTACTCAAAGAAGACCTCCTTGATCACCTCACCCATCGAAGAAAGTACTCCATACTCGGAGTCGGTGTCAAGGCGGCCTTCGATAACGTCAGCCACGACGCGATCCTCAACAACCTCAAAGGCGTTGGCTGCGGCATTAGAACCTACACGTACGTCAGAAACTTTCTGACGAACCGTACGCAACTGTGGGCATATGCAACATCCGCAGCAAAAGCTTCCAACTACTGAAAAAAGGAACGCCGCAGGGTTCGGTCATCTAGCCTTTACTTTTCAATGTGGGTATGATCAATCTGCCAAAAATTCTCGACAAAATACCTGATTTACGGCACGCGATTTACGCTGATGACATCACGTTCTGGACCAGGGCTTCGAACACTGGGAGACAAGAGACCTGCCTACAAACCACCGTAGATGCCATAGAGCGGTATCTCAGAAACTGCTGTCTCTGCTGTGCCCCCGAGAAATCCGAGCACCTAGTCCTCAAAGCGAGAACAAGAGGCAGACCCCCTCTATACAACGAGCCCAACCCTAGCGTATCGTTGAAAGGGACATTATTTCCAAAAGTTCAGACCCTGCGAGTGCTTGGCGCTCTCATCTACAAGGATGGATCGGGGGCTGCCACCATACCTAGACTCCAACAGACACTATCACAACTCACGCACCTCGTCAAGAGGTTCGCGAATGAACGAAACGGACTCAAAGAGCACGACACGCTACGTATAAGACAAGCTCTGTTCACCAGCCATATTTTGTACGGCACGCCGTACCTGAATTTGAAAACCGCTGAAATTGAAAAACTTATTATCATGATAAGAAAGGCCACTAAAGTAGCCCTGGAACTTCCGCCAATGGCCTCTACCACACGTCTCCTAAAGATGGGCATCCACAACACGTGGCAAGAGCTCATCGAAGCGCATAGAAACAGTCAGCTGGAGAGGCTCAAGCTGACGCCCACAGGGAGGTCGGTGCTCCGGTACCTTAATTACAGTGACACGTTTATCGCCGATGCAGACAGGAAAAAGAGCATCCCGCTGTACATTAGAGAGTCGCTGTCCATCGCACCTATTCCACGCAACATGCATCCACTTTCCACAAAAGTAGACGCAAGGCTAGAGAAGACCCGCACACCCACGACACTGACGCGGCCAAGTATCTGCATAGAAACGCGTACGCTGTCAGCGTCGTCGATTCTCAAGGCCGAGAATTAGCGTCGGCCACGCTCAACGCACTCAATTCAAACGCCGCGGAAGAATCGGCAATCGCTCTAGCAACCACAACATGTACAGACGCCGCAGTGATTTTCACCGACAAACAAGCCGCCTGCAGGAATTTCGCTAAGGCCCGTATCTCAGCCAATGCCATCAATATTTTGAAACGGCGAAGCACTCCACTCCCATACACTTGTGTATTACGGGTGACAGGACAGGAGGGTCTGCAGGGAAACGAAGCGGCCTACGCCGCTGCCCGCGAGCACGTCAGCCGGGCTGCCTCCTGCAGCCCGGCTGACGTGCTCGCGGCACATACACACATGGGGCCCTAATGCACCGTCTCTACCCAACGAAATATAGCTCTATGTGCCCGCTTTGCAACGTACCGGACACCCTGGCACACTTGTTTCTTGCATTTCAGTGTATTGCCAGACGTAATCTGCAACAACACACGACTGATAACGAAGCAGGACGGACGACCTAACCGACCTAACCGAAACGTGGGACCTAACCGAAACGTGGGAGGCAAAGCTCGCCCTCGAGGACCTGGAAGAGCAGCAACTCGTCGCCAGGGCCAAGGGGCCAGTAGAAGCCAGAGAGTTCCTGGACTAAGGAGCCCTCCCACCTCAGGGTGACACCGGGCATTGCTCGGGGCACTGTTTCAAAATAAACGTTTACTGCTCTCTCTCTCTCACTACATGGTCCATGTTTTGTGTGCTTATGTTAAATATCTTTTCTCGTTAGCCTCGTCCAAGAAGAGAATCCCCCCCCCCGTACTTGCGATGGGCTTAACCACGCCATGTTTAACCAACTAGGTCATGTTCCAGAGCGCTTGCTGACCGCTCGCTACATGGAACCTGCGTGTAGAATATTGTGCGCAACGCTTGAAGGTGTAGCTTCGTGAGGGTCTTGTAAAGGGAGCCCGCGAGAGGTTGGCTCAAAACGCTCGCGCATCGCAAACGCGAAGCTTTGCGTATGTTGTTCTAAAACTGCTTATACAACAGCATGTGTTCCCGCTGAGCTGCCGTCGACGCGAGAGAGGCATGTCAGCGGATGCTATGCTTTGCGCAGTGTGCAAATTCATGGAACCATGGTTTGCGGAGATTTTCTTAATCAGAGTGATCGTACGATAGTATTCAGGTAACTTGTGGAATACCGTAGTTCTTGGTCACGTGTTTTGTCCCCAATGGAGTGAAAGCGACAGGTGCAAGCGACTGATTATTATTATATAATAATTTTAAGTACTGCAGCCCAATTCAGGGCTAACAGTAGATGGGAGATAAATACAATTGGAAAGAATAACGATGCCATCACAAGTTCTTCAACAGAACAAATATTGTTACATCCTAAGTATAACTGGTACAAAAAGAAAGGAATAAACCATATAGAGTATTCTAGTAAACAATAATGCTCGAAAAAAAACTATTTGAACATATTAGTACATGCAAAAATGGCCTTGAAATAGTGCCTACGTCTCGTTGGAAGAGCATTAGCATACGCAATGTGATTATCATTAGATAACCGACACATGTTTTTCAATGCGCTGCGCCACAGTGCTCATGCTTCAGGAAAAGCTCGAAACAAGCATGCGACCCGCGAAGGCAGAATATTACCAGCTTTTAGGTTCCTTTAGTACCACTCATACATTACTTTTCTCCGTGTGAATATCAATATTTCTTCTGGTGTTTGTTAATTAGCCGTTATTGTCTGCTAGTGAAGTCTTTCCAGCTCAAATGTGCAAGCTCCCCTGTGTGTCCACACCACCGTTGTTTATGTGCTACTTGTATCACTGCTTATAGACGCCTCATATGTAGATGCTATAATCATGGCCTAATCTTCCCTAACAATATGATCAGCTCATACCAATCAATAAAAAAGATATTAGGGCCCTCACCATCACTGCCATGCCACTTTAAGGCTATAAACAACGCCATGCTTAGCGAGATTATAAAGTATTTTCATTTGACTGTGCATATTATTTCATATTTTTGTAGCGGTAGCTACATTGGCTACATTATTGCCGTTTTGCGGCATTCGGTGGTTCCACCATTCACCACGTCATCTGACATGCGACAGAGAAGTCGCAAACTCCATCGCAACGTCATTTACAATTTAAAGTCAACATTGTGTGTGCGTGTTCAACTCTATTGAGCTGTTCAGACTTAACAGAAGAGGGGCTGACATTACATCGTAAATATTGAAGTGGCGGCTTGGTAGGATTCGTTGGCAGATATAAAGAGTGAGTCGGAGCCATGGACCTAAAGAGGCCATGGACTTCAGAACCAAACCAAAAAGAGGCAGCTAGCTAAGGACACAGAGGAAGAATCAGCCACACGCCTCAAAAAGCATAGCCGTGGAGAGAACAAATCTGAAAAGGACAGATTTAGTGAGCATACGCAGCAGCTCTGTGTATCCAGCCTGCCAGCCATTTCCTATGGCAGGCTGTGTTCGCAAAGCTACTGCGGATTTCTCCGATAAAAACAACTGTACCTCTCGGTACACAAATTCAGGCATAACTGAATTAGGTCGCAGCTATTTTTCAAGTGGCATTCCATGCCAGCTAAATGAATCAGACCGTCACGAATATGGCTGAAAACATTTCCACATCTTTCTTTAAGTTCGAAACTCGTCCTGCTTGCCTACAGGGCCACGTTATCACTCATTGACACTGGCTCACCTGGGACAGTTATCGCTATAAGTGAGGCCTTTTTTGCCAAGTCTTGGCCATAGTGGCGCTATATTTATTAGGAGGATGTGACACTACAGGCACTCTAGAGGTTGTTGCTGCTTATCTCAAACAAGTAAATTTTCCACGAAACGCTACACATTTTGTTTTCAAGTGCATGAATTGAAACTAAATTTTGTGTGGTTTAGCACAGCAATTTTTTGGCCAGTTTACAGCTTTTCAGTTTATTTTTTACTGTCCTCTCAAGGGTAAATCAGTGCGGTTACACTGCATATGCTTCAGTTCAAAGTGTAATTCAGCGCTTTTGAAACTCAGCAAATCGTTTCAGCCATTAGATGAAGTAATCAGTACTGCTTTGCTGTTTTATTATGAAATAATTTTCGGTTCTTGTGTGCGCAGGTTCAACTAGCTAATGATGTGATGTCCTCAAGGGCCGCCTACAGTCGGCTGATGAGAGTTCCAAGGACGTCCATTTGGTTAAGTGGTCTACCATCACAATGAGGTGGACAAAGGCCGGTACGGCACGCATAGGAGCTTCACGGAAACTGTTGGAATTGGATTGCGATAGAAGGCGGCCAGAAACCTGCACAGCAGCATTTGCTTTCACAAGAAGAAGCATGGAGAGGTTAGTGAGGAAGCTGGCTGATTTTAGTGGAGTATATGTTTGGTCATCCATGCGTTTTATAAGCTGTTTCTAGTTTGGCGACTATAGTGCCCTGTTTATGAGCACAGCAGCAAGTTTTATTTCCAGCCACAGAGTTTCCAGCCATCAGCACTTGAATGCTTTGACGCAGCTCCTTAACTTGCTTTGACTGAAGCCAGTGCTGCCAAGAGTTGGGCTCTGCATGTTTGCCTCACCTTGTAGTATAGATTGAGCGGAGATTGTTTTCAATAGTAAATTTTTGTTTCATGTCTGCCTGACCGGTGCGTTTATTGCACTCACTTGGCAAGTCTATTTTTGCCCTGTTTTGCTTATGGCTTTGTTCCACGCACCTTCATAAACTTCGTTCCTTATGCTTGCTCTGCATTGAACCATTGTGTGTGACAGCTAACACACAATTCGTTTTTGAAATTTCAGTCACCGCTTGAACAATGTAATATATTCGTATAGAAGATCAACTGCTTGCTCACCTCATTTCAGATGTATTTATTGTGGAATATTTACAAGCGCTAGGATTGTGAGTTTCCTCTACTTTTTTGAATACTTAACTTTTTTTAGCAGCAGCTGCAATTTCAAACTAGAAAAGTGCGTGAGTTGTCCCACACATTAAGTCATTGCTGAGATAAGCGTTGCAACGAATTTTATGGGCTTGCGTAAGAATATGCACCAACAAAATGTGGCAACAACGGACCTGCCAAGTGTGTTTTCGACCCGCCAGTTAGGCAGAAGTGAACTGGAACGTTACTGCAGAGATCGACCCGCGCTTCAACTATTATTTGTTGCATTAAATAAACCGTGTCCAACACTTGGCGGGGTTAGCATCAGTTGAAGCAAGTGCCATGTGGTGGAGTAAGGCTGATGCCGGACAGCCGTCAGCACCTTTAACTTGAATGTCTGACGCGTGGCCTCAGCTCGCTTAGGCTGAGGTCAGTGACACCAAGTGTTGAAAGTAATATGCTTGCTGCAGTTAGGCATAGATGTAGCATGCATTGGTTTCACTAGTAAACTTCTGGTTCCACACTGCTTGACCGGTGGGCCGAATGCATTCACTTCGCATCCCGTTTTCGCCACGTTTCGCTCGTGGCTTCGTTGTCGCATGCACCCATGGGCACCCATGGCATTCGTTTTCTGATTCCTTTCTCGACAAAGAACCATTGCGTGGGATAGCTTACGCACCTTTCGTGTTTTACTTGGCAGCTGCTGGTCAAAAGTAATCACACGATTAAAAAGCAGAGCAAACGCACGCAAAGGCGTTGGTAAAAGTTGAACAATAAGTCTGAAATTCAGTAGCATTGTTGACGCTCTGTATGAGTAATTTTCAGACAGCGTAAATTGAACTGCTCTGGAAAATTAGAGCGTGCCTTTCTGGTCGGTTTGCGCTGCACGGAAGATGTGGTCTTGGGGCACAACACTTGAGAGGGAAACACTACCTGGGCTTTAGCGGGGCTACTACGATTTGGTTATAAGATGGCAGATTAAGCTTTTGTGCGATAACTACGCCCAAAAGTCGCTTTGTTTGTGTGGTATTCATGCGTCTTTCTTGCTGAAAACACGCACAGACATTGCACTCTCTACGAAATCTTCCGTGCAGCATGAACTGAACAGACAGGCACACTCTAAATTGCGAGAATAGTTCAAGTAACGCTGTCTGAAAGTTATGGAATCAGAACATGAACAACGCCACCGCATTTGATATTTATTTATTGTGCAACTTTTACAAACGCCATGAGCGTGCGTTTGCTCTGTTATTTATACATGCGATTTCTTGCTGCGAATTCAAACTCATAAGATGGGTAAGCTGCCGCATGCAATGGTTCATTGTCGAGATAAGCATAGAAGAAGGAACGCCATGGACGCGCGTGATAACGTAGTCACGAGCGAAACGTGGCTAAAACGGGATGCGAAGTGCATTCGACCCGTCGGTCGGACAAAAAGAAAACAAAAATCTACTAGTGAAACCACCGTGTGCTAAATCTGTTGTTAACTGAAGCAATTATATCATGTTGAACGCTAGGTGGTACTGATCTCAGTTAGAGTTAGCCGAGGCCACGAATCGGAGCGTTCAAGTTAGAGCTGCTGACGGCTGTATATGTCTGATGGGGGAAATGCTGAAACGCATCGCTACTTTGCTTTTGTCATTAATTGCATACAGAAATAATTTGGTATTGTTGAAACTTAGGTGGCCTCTACCAGTTGCAAGTTCTTCAATGTATGTAGTGGTCTGCGGAAGGAAAACGTCGTTTGTGATCCATGATTGTACTGACATTTCAGCCGTTGCTGTTCTATGATGTGTGAGCCTTTCCTTAGTCATGGTTTGTTTGAACGATATTCCTACTTTCAAAAATAAGTTCCTCAGTTGGTTAGGCTGTATGAGAGGCACATGAAATTTCATTCCTAATGAACAGAAATGAATTGATGTTCTTTATTCTTTCAGAGTTGTGCGAAAACATTTTGTGAGCGAAACGGATTCCAATTATGAAGTGTGAGTGTGAATCGAATAATTTTGAACATTTGTTGAATATTTTGTAATACTTCGAAGACAACAAATATTGCAAGAGATTCTTAAGCACAATATTACGGGGCAGAAATGTGGCATTGCTTTTTGGCTAGGTTGGTGAATATGTGGAGGGAAGGTGCTCCCTTGTTTCTCAAAGATGAAACATTGCAGAACGGATTTTATTTATTTGTCATGTTTGGTACAACCAAAGTGGTGTCGACAGCAGTTTACACGTACAAGATTCCTCTTCCCCCATCAACTTCTGTGGAGGTCCTTTTTTTCGGTAGTCAAAGGTGTGCTCCTTAAGAAGTTGAAGTTGCTGATCTGCATGCATAAGACTGTGTATAAAAACACGTAAATTTCAGATAGTGAAAAGGTTTGTACAATTTTTTTCGGGCGTTCTGGACTGAAACAATAAATAAAGCTTCCACCCCTGCCATGCAGGCTTGAACCAGTGCTTTCGTGGGTGAATCTGATTATGCCCGTAGCATAGCCCATGAAACGATGAAGCATATTATTAAAAATGAAGGGGTGATATAACGGCACAGTGCATCTCCATGTTGGAACCAGTATTTTCTCGAAGCAATGTATTTTCTACCATAGCCTGGATGGTAGCTTTGCCGCACAGTGAGCTTGTAGTGAGGTATTGCAATCGAGAAAAAAAATCTGGAGGGGTCGCATTCAATTCAGCATTTATCTGTTGTCTTTGGGAAGTTCTAATAGTAAAGCTTTAAGTGGAAAATGATCGACTAGCAAGTGCTATACGAAAAGTGTTTGAAAGTTTCAATGTTTGCTCACTGTTAATTTTTTTCTAAAAGTAAGAGCAAAATGTGCACAAACATATTTAACTTCATTTACCGAAGTCGGCCATCTGGTAATGAATTCTTCGTCTTTTTTATACGCTGCAGTGCTGCCTGAAGCCTTGTGGAAAAGAAAGCAATGCAGGCTAACTCAAAGATCAAGCTGAGACGCAAAAAGGAAAAAAAAATAAAGTGAGACACCATTTTCAGTCCTACACTACTGTACAAGCCTGCTTTCTTGCCCATGCGCACGTAAAAGTGCATATCTACATCCACAATGCATTTAATTACTTAAAGAAAAAGAACACGCGAGAACCCGTCATGCAAAACCGCACCAGCCTGGTTCTTGACGAACCACACCAGTTCGGGATTTCCCAAAACACACCAGCCCGGGTGTTGCCAAACACACCAGCCTGTGTCATACCAGAAAACGGCCGTATACGCCAGACTAGCGGTATAAGGCAGAAACCGTGTATGAACTCCCGCTCTGGTGTGAATGTTAAAAGCACACCAGACACGGTGTGGTGAAATTTTTGACTGGGTTCCGGCCGCATCAGGCAATCGATGTTGCAGTTGTATACCGCAAGTTCAAATTTTAGTAAACGAGCTGCATGAACACCTAACCATAAGGCAATCTTTGCGAGCCCTACAGTTATTTCCTCCTTCTCGACTAGGTTCTACACTGGCTATAGAGGGAAGATGTTTGAGGTTCGGAATGAATCCTCTCGATGACTCGAATACACAGTGGCAGCGCGAAGGAAGAGCCGTAGTCCGGTGAAGAGCGCTTTATTGCAGCGTCAGGCGTCCGCCCGAGACCAAGCCCGAACCTCCACTCTTTATTTCAGATTTAAGCATCCTCTTTTCAACCCTCGGTTGAACAAAGAGGCTTCACACAAACCAATCACACGTTGGAACTCGCATCATTACAACAAATTGCAGAAACACTTACAGAACAGGCACTATATTGGTAAAAACCACGTTACCAAATAACACACGCAAAGGGATAGGTTCTCCCAGTGTGACAATCTCTCCCATGCCAGGCCGTGCTGCCTCCGTCGGCCGACTTCTGTCGGCAGCCGTTCTCACGCTCGAGCCCTGTCAGCGCTCCCATGAAATGTTGCTTCGTAGAACCCTCATTAAGAGCGGTGAGTACACCGTTGGGTTCTGCGCGCTTACCAGGTGTGCATGCGACAGCAAGGTGCCGCGACATCATAACAACATTCGGTAATGACGTACAGTGGGGGAGGTTATGCTCGTCTCCCTGCCGCCACTATGTCTCGGTCAGCCAAGTGGTTAAATTCCCGCGTCATTCTCAATCACAAGCGTGCATGCCAACAGTGGCTTAAACGCAGACGGCGGTGTCCGGCCTGCTTCTTGCCAGACGCTCTTCCGGGTAGCCTTCCCCTTCTGGTCCCAAACGGGGGCGACCTTGACAGCTCCGCTAATAAACCATGTGAACGAAGAAGTCTCCTTTCTTTGCCGTGCTCGGGTCCTCCGCGTTCGCTTTCGCGGAACCAATCAGCTTCGCTAATTGAAGGGGTCGTTAACTGGCAACGCACTCTGCATTAGCCTAATTATTTGCGCTATTGTTGCCTCATACTAGCTCCTACCAAAGACCATGCAACACGCTGTACACGAACACGCATCAACTCGAGTATCTTGGTAGTCTATAAAGACGCGTGCCGGCGCGAATACACCTACCGGCATGCATTGGGTCACTCGCCATAAGAAAACGTCTCTGATACTAGTCATAGTAGATAACACTACTGTTGTTGTTTGAATTGGAACGTACAGCGTATAAAACTGCCGTAGACACGTTCACTTCCATAGCGCAAAATATATATGACGAGCTTACGTGCCCTAGCCATGATCAGCGCCTACAGCTAACAAATGCCCCAGAATTATTAAACAGAATTAGCAGTCACTCGTGAGCACAGCCCCCCTCCAACGCCATAGCCGACAGAGGCGGGCGCTGCCCCAACTCGGTTCAAATCTGCCACGGAATTGCTGCGTCTGCATGCGCTCACTGCTCCACACTCCATACAAAAGAAAAACTCGTCCGTGCTTAAGTTCGCACAACTTTGCCTTTACCCTGATGAAATGCTACCGACAAACGGGCTCGCAACGTACACAAAAGCTCACTTATCGTGCATATGGTACAGAAAACGTGCTGAACTCGATGGTGACAGAGCGCTAACAACGGCAATGTAGTACAATACTGGCGAGTGCCCCATGATACGTAACGTTCCGAGGATGTCCGCTAGAGAAATACAAACAGATGTAAAAACTCAACTCAACGTTAGTATCCTTCGTACGTCCCCAGGTTACCCGCTTACTCAACGTTAGTATCCTTCGTACGTCCCCAGGTTACCCGCTTAGGACATGGACATTCGGACTTTATTCCGATGTCCGAGGGAGTTTCAATGCTCATTGGGCAATGAGGTAGCCAGAGCATTTGTCTACAATTTTCAGCACTAGCGCTAACGGCGAGCAGTGCGCAGTGGAGAAACAGGACGGCCGAGCAAAGGAGTCGCAAATTACGAAGTCCGAGTCCGCGTAAGAACGTGCTGTTGACAAGTTGCAATTCTGCTGTGGACTGGTGGATCTCGAGAGGCGCTGAACTGTGTGGACGTGCTCCGTGCCACTCCTGTATTTTGCATCTGTGTGATCTTAGATGTGTCAATTTTTACTCGGATTTTTGTTTCATCGAGTGTGTTTCGTACTCCTGATTGTCGTCTCTGAGTGAGTTTTAGACAATTTTCCGTCCCTTCAACTTTGCGCCAATGAAGCCTAATCTAACCTAGTTAAGAACGCCGACCCCTCCGAGCGGCGTCGGCACGCCTAGGCCTTAAATGGCAGGAAGCGCTTCGATGCCACTTCAATCAACGCCGATCGTCTGCAACTTCGTTGAAGGCGGTGAAGAAGATGAAATTTAAGCAATTGATGGAGCCGAATGGCAAGAACGATCTAAATCGGCCAAGAAGATGCAAGCAGCGGGGAGCCGAGATGGTCTGGATTTACGCAAAAGCAGTTACTACGACATCTCCACCACCATCTTCATGGTGGCCTGGCTCACCACCATTCAAGTCTGCACCGATTTGTTCTGCCCCAACGTCGTGGAAAACATCGCTGTGGTGTGCACCTAAAATGAAGGCAATGCTCACAAAATCTTGCCTCCCAAGAACAATCGTGTCAACGGGAAAGAGCATGAAGTAGTGGTGCACGCTGCTACGGAAGGCAACTATGTCAAGGGAGTGATCCGCAACGTCGAGCGCGACATGGGTGACGCCGACCTCACGAGGCTCATCGTACGCCAGGAAAATCCCACGGTTTGCGGCGTCAAACGCATCAAAGCTACCGGCTCCGTCGTCGTTCTTTTAGATTCGAAACATTTCTTAGCGAACTTCGGTGACTTTGAGCATATCTATCTATCTATCTATCTATCTATCTATCTATCTATCTATCTATCTATCTATCTATCTATCTATCTATCTATCTGTCTATCTATCTATCTATCTATCTATCTATCTATCTATCTATCTATCTATCTATCTATATAGAAAGTCGAAGGCGGCTAGATAGAAATCTATCTAGCCACCTACGGCTTTTAGCTCTCCTGGCCATTTCGATAATGGTATTCATACCAAGTTTGGTATGGCCGAACATGACTGTATGAAGAACATATTTGACTAGCCATAACATAAAATCATAACATGTCTGCCATGATTGTCATAATATACATTTCATGGTCCTGTAGCTCTTGCAGTAGTTTTGTTCACATGGCATGTTGAAAACTGGTATGGTATGGCATGATTGCATGGCGAACACAAGCTACAAAGCCTAACATAAAAATATTGACATTCGTGCCATGTAACAACATGAGTACACGCCACGCTCATGACACGCTCGCAGCCGTTTTGCTAGCGTCACATATATCAAATTTGGCATTACAGTACGTGAATAAATGACGAAGGTATGTGACTGGTGCAAACATGATAATTATGTGATGCGTGTCATGCAAGAACATGACTACATGCCTCGCTCATAATGCGCTGGCAGCCGTTTCACTAGCTTGCCTTATACCAAATTTGGCATTACAGTACATAAATGCATGACGAAGGTATCTGACTAGTGCAAACATGATAAACATGAGCTGCGTGTCATGTAACAACATCAATACACGCTATGCTCATGATGCGCTCGCGGCCATTTCGCTAGCTTCAAATGAACCATTCTCGGTATTGAAGGCAGCCCGCCCGGGCCGCCTTCAAGTGACTGGCTGTAGCCCTTCATCATAGGACGTGGATCTACGCTTCCTATCACCGCGAATTGGGCCTCCGATGAGAAGAGTGAAGAACCTTACAGAGCACAAGCTGAACCCTCTACTCAGGTTAGCGGAAGCACCATCAAGTTTAAGGATTCGGAGGGGCTAAGAAAGTCTGAAATGAGAACGCCATACTCAGCTAACAGTTGCGGAGGTCTGAAAGGAATTAGCAATGATTAAAACCACCGTTTCAGCAGCGAGACCAGTAGGGTTTGGTACCGAAATGGTGTTAATGGTCGGAAGCGCCGAGCTGTAGGTGATGTTCCTGAGGTCGATGTAACTGAAAGTCTTAAGCAAATCAAAGAATCTTTGAAGCAGAATTATTCGACGCCTCAAGAAATCCCCAAAGACATAGTGATTGTCAAGGCACAGAATCGTTTTATTGATTCACACCTAAAAGATCTCGAACGTAGGACGCGTGACCCCGAGTCTCTGGCGCTCCCGGCAGAATTATCGCAGGTATGTCATACCTCACCATTGTGGCGGAGCTTGTACAAAAGCAGATACCGTGCCCCCAGAGTGATCCGCAAGGCTCAGTCTTCTGCTAAATCAAAATGATAGTCATGGCTGCGGTATCCAGCGCCGACTTTCGTGTCTGGCAGTGGAACTGCTACGGACTCAAAAAGAAGAAAGCAGTGTTAGCTCAATACCTTTTACCGCGTGCACCATAACCACAAGTAATTTTGTTACAAGAGATGCTCACGTCCAGCACCACGTTTAGTGGTTACGGGTCCTTTGAATGCGTAAAGAACGGTGGCTGAGGCGTCGTTACTTCGGTCGAAGAGGGCATCACGGTCATTGATCACGAACACATAAATAAGTGCTCTAATGCCGAATATGTCTGCACAGAACTCTTACTGAGAAAGGACATGCGCAGAGAATTGCTTATCCTCAACGTATATAGCCTTCGCCAAAATGACGAGACAAGGATTCTATGGCCTCAGAGGCAAAGCAGTAAAATGGCTACCAACACCTGCATACCCCTGCTGACATTACCACACCTCACTCCTTATAGGGCTGTGTTAGAGACTCACATGAAGGGGCTACAATATGCAAGGCTATACAGGACTTCAATTCCATGCTATTAACGGACCACGCCTTCCCCACTCATTTAGGCAATTCGGTAACAAGATCCTCGACCCCAGACATCTCTTTTGTCACCTATGGCGGCAAGTCGTCATGGCAAAACATAGAAGAAGGTGTGGGTTCCGACCATCTCATCATTGCAATGGCACTGCATGCCCAATGCAAAAGCACCAGAATACAGTGCATCGTTGATTGGGACCTCTTCTCTTCCAACAGAATTGACAAACCCCCTCATATTGACTGTGCGTGGTAAATAGAACCCTGTTTTCTGATGTCTTGCCCTCCACTAAGGAGATAGAAATAGAAGAGAATTTTCCAACCAAGGACAGCCACTTAGCACATCTTTTAGAAGCTGAAATGTCTCTAAAAACGCTGGCTAAAGAACAAACTGAATAGATCACTAAAAAATGTATTGCCAAGATCAATGCCATAATTGCATCATACTCCTAAGCGTTAAAACGAAAACACTGGATGGAAACGTGTGACAAGGTCGATGGTCAGATGAAAGTAGGCGGCAAGTGGAACTTGCTTACACACATTCTGAAATCTACCGGCACTCGAGTCACTCGGAGATCGGCCATCAATATATTTGCTCACTAGGCACTCACTCATCGTAGCGAAGATTTGATCATGTAATATCTAGCCGGAATGACCTCCCACTAGTACCACCTCATTCACGCCACCACCCGGTTGTACAGGAAGTGGTTCTGCCGAGCTTGACAACGACATATAGGAATGGGAATTGAAGTCTGCACTTCACAAACTCAACAGCATCTTGGCGCCAGGCGCTAACCGCGTCATGAACCGCATGCTCAGTAACCTTGACGATGAATCAGTCACCTTCCTGACTGATTTATTCAACAAACATTGCCAAATTGGCTCATATGCACACGAGTGCAAGAATTCCACGGTACTACCGATGCCCAAACCCGGTAAAAATTTCACAACAGAAAATCTCAGACAGATCTAGGTTACATTATGTGCTGGCGAATTTTCGAACATGTCATGAACATTAGGGTCCCTAAGTACATAGAACGCAATGACCTCTTCCCATCTAATATGGTTGGCTTTCACCCACATCTTTCAACCGAAGACGCCAAATTTCTCATTAAATCACAGATGAGCGACGCCTCTACCAGAGATCCAAGAGTCATTTTGGCTAATTTTGTAAGGCAGTTCCTGTCAGTTAGACATGCCACCATAAAGTTAAGGAGAAATGGAATAAGACAAGTTTGATCTAGGAAACACGGGCACTCTTCAAATGACTGTGGTCTGGCCCCTTCTTTCAACAAAAATATGAAGTCTCTAGCTAGGGATCTATATAACAACAATGACATCAGCTCCGCCATCTATGCCAATGGCATCACCCCTTGGCCTCTGGGTGACTTGGTGGGCCACACCGAGAGTGCGCTCCCAAAAGCTGTACGCACGGTCGAGAAACAGATTTATCAATGAACCTCGCGCTGTCAGACAAGTCCGAGCTCTTTGTTTACCGACACATTCGAGTGGGGTGAATGGATGTGTACCTAATGATGAGTACCAATCCTGGAGATTGACATACACCTGTTCACAAAGAGCGGCTCGTAAATTCCCCGCAGAGACACTGTATGCATACTAGGCATGTTCATCTCTGAGAACGGCAGGAATGCATCTATGATACAGAAGCTGCAACAGCACACTGCTGCCGCTAGTCGATTTATTCAAAGGATCTCAGGTAGACGGGAAAGCATCAAGGAGGCCAACCTCCTCAGGTTACTCCAAGCCTTCCTTTTAAGTCATATGAGTTACGTTTTTTTTATGCACGCCTTGACTACTGCCAAAAAGGCCAAACTAGAAGTCTTCATTTGACAAATGGTAAAGAAGTTTTGGGCCCCCTTCTCGAATGAGCACCATAAAACTTGAGGCATATGGTGTCCATAACAAGCTTGAAGAACTAATTGAAGCGCAGCGCGCTGCCCAGATTTCCAAACTTCCGTGCACTGCAGCCAGCAAGGCGATTCTCTCCAGAACAGTTATCACCTCTCCTCTGAATAAAGAGAGACCAGTTCTTCTTCCAGACACTCTAAGGTCGACAATAATGGTTCATTCACTACCACGAAACCTGCATACGGTACATAAACAAGGTAGAAAAAAGTGAAGGCTGAAGCCCTCCTCTCTAATTTAATCAGCAGAAGCGAAAACGTGCTCTTCATAGACGCATCTCAGTCGGGACAAAATAGCTTTGTGGCCGCAGTGGTAGACACGGGCGGCCGCACCGTTAGTGCCGCCTCGCTGAAGACTACTTCCATCGGGGTAGCAGAACAGGTCGCTATCTCTCTAGCGCTGACGACTAGAAGTCCGTCCGCTTTACTTTATGATTTCATGACGGCTGTCAGATCCTTTGACACCAACCAAATCTCTTTGGCTGCTTACAGAATTCTCATGAACGGCACAGTATTTCTTCATGAGTTGACGTGGTTCCCCGCCCACGTGGGTGCCTCCGTTTCCGAAATCACCAAACCCAATGAAATGGCTCACGCTCGGTCGCCAGGACTCATTCTCCGCTTCCAGGCTAACGAGCCTCCCTCATACTGAGGAGGAGAGGTGTGATGATGGCGCCGACAGGGAACCAATGCCCACCCTTCATGAGTTGTGCTCGCACTACCAATTAGGTAGGAAATTCTTTCCAGATCCGCACAGAAAGCTAACAAGAAGACAGCAGATAGCCCTTCGACTCCTCCAAACTAGCTCCTTTCCGTCACCGGCGACTATGGCGCTGCATACGGACATTTTTCCTAACTGCTTGGCATGCGATCAGCTCGCCACTTTCCCTCATTGATGTCGCGGTGCTCCCGCTTGCGCATTTCAACAAGGAGACATCACGTAAGCCAGAAGGACTTTCGAAAATTTTTCGCAAGTCCACAACTTTCGAAACAACTCCGGACAATCCAGGGAGCCTGTGATGCGTTCGGGAACCTTTGGTCCCCAACCCCATTTCGGGTGCAGCCCTCGGTGGGTTTTTAGGAACCTTCTTCTTAGGACGCAAATAAAGTTCATCTGTCTGTCCGTCCATCCGTCCGTCCGTCTGTCCGTCCGTCCATCCGTCTGTCTGTCTGTCTGTCTGTCTGTATGTCTGTCTGTCTGTCCATCCGTCCGTCTGTGTGTCTGTCTGTCTGTCTGTTTGTCTGTCTGTCTCTCTGTCTGTCTGTCTGTCTGTCTGTCTTTCTGTCTGTGAAATGTACTAATGAGGACAGCCAGCGGCTCGGTCCACTTGTTGGCAAATATCTCGACAGAGAACAGGAACGCGATGAGTCACTTGCGATGCGTGGTGTCAAGGGAAAGCGGGGTCGCACGTCGAGGTAACTGACGGGCTCTATCGTAGGTAGCAGTTAGACGGGAAGCAGTCACGCCAGTCAGTGGAACTAAAGTCGCGCCGAGCCAAAGCGCTAGCGCATGGACGCCTTTACGGTGGTAACTTTTCAGAAAAAGAAAAAAAGAAAGCGCATTGAAAAGCGGATGGCATTTGGTTTCGGCAGTGAAACGAGATGGTTCTACGTCTCGCGCATTCCCAGTTCAAAAGGAAAAGTCGCCAGACCAGGACCATCGCGTGTGCGACTGCAGTGTGAAATGAGTCGTAAGTTCTCTGGAGATTCAAACTACCGGATTACTTGAAGGTAATTTTGGTCTCGGTTTTTATAGGTTTGAAACAGTGTTCTTATGTGATGAGAGGTTATTTTGTACCCAGTTTTGTGTTTTCTTTTCAGTGTTTAGGTATGGCGTCTTACCGAAGGCTGGTGATGGTGCCAAAGGCTTTTGTGAAAAGTCAGGTATTCATCGGAAGTGACAGTTCCAGAGTGTCGAACACTCTGCCGTGGAACTAGCAGGCACAGGCTGCATTCCATTGTGTTAAAAAGGTCTTCGCGTCGATCCTGGGTAGGTACTACCGGATCTTAGCAAGGTGTTTTGTTTGGCGACGGACGTATAGGAAACGAAAACAGAAGCTTGCCTCTTCCATAAGATAGGGGTATGTGAATGATCAGTCGCATTCTTCAGTAAGAGACTGAACCAGCCGCAATGGAAGGCATACAATGTGAAATGAGAGGAGAATGTGAAACAAAAATTGTTCGTAATTGAGACGCGCTGAGCGACGCTGCTGATGCTGTTTCGCGTCTCGGATGAGCATTAGATTCAGTATTTGTGACTTTTTAGAGGCAAGTTGATGTTTTATCTGTCCTATGTGGTGGCGTTTATAGGTTCTATCGTTTTTCTTATGTAACCCCTGAAGTAGTTGCTGCGAATTGAATGACGATTCAATTTCGCATCGCACATTTAAGTGTTATGCGTGATGCTAAGTGGTGCGAAGACACTAATAATTCCGGCGTGATGCTGAAAATTCCTCGTTTCTAGTAATATGCATTTTTCTGTTGTTGTAGTTGCTGAGATACGAGCTTGCCTCTAAGTGGTAGAACTGCTTTTAGTTGCATGAGATGTGTAGTGAGGGAATAGTTTAGTATAAGATATAAGGTAGCATTTTTGAAGAGAGTTCGTTACATTTTTTGTTTCTTGGTGCGATCCGTTCAGACAAAGATATATCTATAGCGCTGGGTCCGTCGCTCTCTTTGACTGTGTTATGCGGGGGCGTGGAGGGTGCATTGAGTGAATCTCACGTGTTCGGACAATGGCTGTGGGGTGTGGTGAATTTAAAAGACAATATGCCGCAGGACTATGCATGGTTCGCGTGCACTATTTCAAGCTATTGCGAACTTACTGGCGCTGTGGTTTTCATTCAGCGTGCGTATAAATTATTTTGGATTGCGAGATTGTTTTCTTTGGGATGTTCATTTTGAGTAATGTGTGTGTGTGTGTGTGTGTGTGTGTGTGTGTGTGTGTGTGTGTGTGTGTGTTTTGTTCATTTTGCGGTAGGACGCAAAAGTTCTCTTGAGGCTGAAGTGAAAATCAGTACACGCATATTCGCACACCGATAGTGAGTCTACTTTTTTTGCAATTTTTTTGTATCGCGTTGCTGATCATAGAATATCCAGTAACACTCTTGAGGGGGAAGGAGTTATATAACGGAACCATTAGTGGCGTCTTGTGTGTAGCGAAGGTAATGCGGCTGCTGCAGAGCGTGGAGTTCTCAACCCCTGAACTAACCATACGATCGGTTCTGCGATAGCGAGCACGGAAGACCCGCGCACGGGAGAGATAACGAGGCTTCTTCGTTCACACGGTTCACGAGCAGAGCCGTGAAGGTCGCCAGTGTTTGGGACTAGAAGGGAAAAGCTTTTTTTCGAAGAGCGTCTGGCAAGAATCATGTCAAGTGCCCTCATCTAAATTTAAGTCATCATTGGCACGCATGTGTTCCATTATAATGCCGCAGGGACGCGACCACTGGGTTTAAGGCCAAACCACAATTCGCCCGTACTCCTGGTTCCGCTCCATTTTTCTGGACCATTTCGGTGTTCAGCCAGTCTGGAGACGGAGGTTATTCACGGTGGGGCCGCACGAGCTGAATGCATGAGCACACTGATTGGCCGACGCGATGTTAGCGAAGTGCTGGCAATTGTTCGGAGAAACAGAGGTGTTCAGTGGTTACTATCGTCAGCAGACGACACAAAACGTATACTTTTGCCCGTACGGGCCTAATGAGCATTGAACATGAACAGAACGTGCACTTACAAGAACAGAAGCACATGAACACAACTTGCGCTGTTATGCTCTGTTCTGCAGCGGCACGAGTTGCATAGTTTCGGTCGTGGACGCTAGAAACGCTTCAGACGGGCTTTCACCTGCGCGGTTGTTGATATTCGTTTAAGCTGCCATATCTAGCATGTAATCAGCCCATCTGCACTAGGTTACGTCTGGCGTGACATCACAGTGCTGGAACGTGCCCGCGCTTTAGAACACAACGTTCCTGCACACTTTTCACGCCCGATGATTCAGGTAGGGAGCGAGTCGGCAACAGCGAGGCACGCTGACGACAATCAAGCCATATATCTTGTGGTTACAGACATGTAGATTGAAATAGACCGACACAGAACCTAATTTGCCACACCCCCCCTCTCGAGAAACGCTACTCCCTTAGAGCAGCGCCGTGGGCCGCTCCAATGAAATGCGCAGCGCCGGTCCGAAGTGACTTTGTCACAAACCAGGGCTCGGCAATTTGCTGCAGCCGGACCTCAAGCGTGCGCCTCAGCACAAAGCCTGAACTCCGCCCCCCTTCTCTTGTAACCTTTTATCTGAAGGCTAACATAGAAGTTTTAACCTGAAGTAGATTTTCGCTTGCAAGTTTTTTTCTAAATTGCAGATTTGTGACGCTAGTACTAAAAATGGCCGTCACTTCTGTATATCTATTTCAGTTTTTCTTTCATTTTCTCAACTCACCAATTTTTTCCTCTTTACCTGTGATGAATTCCTCACCCTACCAAACTGGGAATATCAGGGGAATTCATACAGGTAGTGCAATATTACGACTCACACGCAGACCAGTGGGCAGGCACTTATTTAATAAACTTGAGATAACGAAAAGTGCACAGCCTCAGACCGCATAAAAGCAAATATTCCTACAATTGGCGCAGACATGTTCTGGGCTCCCTTTGCCTTGAAAGATTCACCCCAAATCACACAAGCAAAGACAGCAATCAGAAGAGAGTGTACAGTGGAAATAGAAAGAAAGATGAACATTGTGGCGTCTTCATTCTCAAGCGTTTCCCTTTTTTTGGAAGCGATTGTAAACTCGATGGTAAAGAAAAAAAGAAAAACAATCAGAGTCATCCATTATTCAATCAAGAGCCATACTAGCATGATTTTTTTACGCCAAGATCAGAGTGTGATGTAGAAAGCACGCTGTACTGTTCATATGTATTTCCAACCCACGTGTAAATAGCTCATCGAAATGTGCCCACTGTAACAGATGTCGATCGATGCGTTAATAAATTTGATCTGAAAACACCAAGATTGATGATGAATTAAGCATTTTATTCGTTTTTACATGAGCCAAGTGTGTAATCAATGAAAGAATGGAATTTAAAGGGCTCGTTTTTCTGTTTATCTCAACCTAATGAAAACCAGAAAAGAAATAAGCTGTTAAAGGTACGGGAAACGGTAACTGTTCTGTTTTAGGTGCATCATAGCAATTGTGATGCAGATGTGCATAATAAGAGAGTGGATGAAAAGATAAGTTCCACTGGCAAGCACCAAACTTGTATTCTTCAAATAATGCACCTGATGCTGTACCATCGCTCAAGTTGTATAGCATAGCCCACATTTTCCAAAGATGCCAGGTTCAGTTCCTGTTGGGGGCAAGTTGTCTTTCCGTTCATTTCGCTTTTTTTCAAATTTATATCAGAATTATACACTTACAACAGTACGATATAGGTCCCCTGTATATTTGTTAGGCTTCAATAATTACTGATTTCCACTATTCCACAAAAGTGAAATGGCAATAGTTTAAAAAAGAATTAAGCAGCATCCGAATAATTTCATCAAGGACAATTCAAGCTTGAATGACATAACGCATTATTACTTTAATACTAACTACATCATCAACTGTGATTCTGCAGGCCTATTTCAGAGAAAGAAGCACCTATCGACACAGCCACTTTTGAAATCTGGACACATCAAACGAGTTAAATGCAATTAGCCAGACGAAGGCTAATCTCCCCAAGATATAGATGCCCACTCTGACCCAACCAACACATAAGTAGTCACTCCTTCTTCATTGTGAAAGAGAGACCCACCGTGGCCCCAAAATGTCAATAGATGTTTGTATTTTTTGCGACAAGGCGGGTGCCTGTTATAGCTTTTAATTGGTTTCTATTAAGGTTGTGTCAAATACGTGACCGGTGACTACACACCTACACTCAACAACTTCTCCAGGGGTGAATCTGGCTGAAAAACTGCAAATTCTGTATAAATAATTGGACACCTGTACACTACACCTTCCCAGAAAGGAGTCGGCCATGCTTGGACAACATTACATAACGAGCCACTAAGGTGCTCTTCTAGGGTCAAGTGGAAACTGCACACATACGTGTTGGGAGATGTAAAATTGCTACAGACTGGGAAGAGCCCTGTATATACTACTATGCATCTGATAATTGCTATTCAGGCAGTGGTCACCTGGTACCTCCTTTCAACTGAGAAGGCTTGAATGTGGTGGTTTATTGTTAGTGTCGCCGAGGCCATTATTTATACAAATATGAAGGATGTAAGAAACACGTAGAGCAACCGTGCAAATTTGAAGGCTCGCCTTCAAGCCTTCAATTGACCTGAAAGGACCACATAATAAGTTAATATGAGCAGTGGAATTGTACTTCACTTGTACCCCCCTATGGTGCACTCTATCCTGCTGTGTCCGCCAAACTAGAACAACAATCTGCGAATACTTCACTGAATCAGTAAACATGCAATACAGTGAATGGTATGAAGCCACATTACTCATGCAGTAGTGTTTAATAATTTATTCCCTAATTCGTTGCCTGCTTTTCACCCGAGTGTAGTGCAGAAAGACCTTTGTTCCTCCAATAGCATATGATTTGCATGAAGTGAAACAGTGCTTACAATCTCAGCTTTACAAATCGAAACATAATAATTGTGGAACATAACGGGTGGTCGGAGCATTACTTGAACGTTTCGAAAAAAACACGTAACATCCAAACGATAATAAACACAAAATACACACAGATACATTGCTGATTACCGTAGTAGATGCTCACAAAATACATAAATATTCTGCCATGACATCATCTCAGGATAGTTCAGGGTAAATAAAATGTGAGTGAAATGCCACTTGCACAACTTCAATAAGTAGATTTTCTATTGATTCGCAACATAAAAGCACAACCGATTTGGCTAGCCTTGGTCAGCAGGGTTGGTTTAACGTGACGAACAGCAACAAAAGCTATCACCTTTTTCTTTAGTTGACAATTGTAGCGGGCAGAGACAATCCTCGGAGCATGAAATGATCGACCTCTTTTAATTGCATTGACATTTGCAAATAAGTCTCACAAAAACAAATAAAAATACATAGCTATGCATCATATAGGCTCATCAGGTTGCAGGGGCTGTTGTCTCTATTACAACTCGTTCCTTCATATCATAGCTTGGTATACTGACTGGTCACTATGTTCAGTCACAATCATTCAAAATACATTAGTCAGTATGAGTGCGTGAAGAGTGGGTAAGTAGACACGAGTACGAGTGTGAGCGAGTACTCTCAAAGGGAGTAGGCATGAAGCAAATTCAACGAAATTTATTTTCATCCTGTAATACAGCAAGGACTATGATGAAAACTTGTCTTCAGAAGAATCACTGTTGAGAATCTGGATCACAAGTGGACTTAGCAGTGATTAACTGTGCACGGTGTGAGCGCAGGAACACCGACGTGAGCTTACTGAGAAGCTTCTGGAGTCGTACATTATGTCCAAAATACACTAGAACAGTTTCGTGCAATGACTCATGAAGTTTAGCTTCATGGGGTGACGCAATTTTAGTGGCGGTAGACATGGCTTGAAGTCTTCCATGTATTGCAGCTTAAGCCTACCTGTGTTTGCTGATGGACTATGGGGTGTCACTTCTCACTTGCTTTTTAATTAGTATGATTGCATGCATTCACAGTGTCACATTGTTTGCAGCACTTGGACAATGCTTCTTTTTTCAGAAGTAGGTAGCAACACATGTACTTATTCTTTGTTTTATTGTTATTGTGTATTGCTAAAACCTTACTGTTTCACGTTTTCCCTTGTAGCAAGCCACACCTTCAAGTATTGCAACATTCTTGCCCATCGTTTCAACACTCACCCTAAGAATGATGAGCTGAGCTCATCGACAAGGTATACCTCTTCTATGGAAAACAAGTAGGCCTCATTCACAATGGAAGAAGTGTTTAGGACGCCACATTTCGCTTCTCTGAATAAGTTATTCCAGTATATTGTGGTTTGACAAAGAGTGCACTAAAAAATTTTTAAATACGCTCACAGCATGTACTTTGATAGATATAGGACTGGATTCTGGCCACGGTAAATTAAAAATAACTGCAGCTCTGTTTAGAAAAATAGGAAGAAATTGCATGTTGCCCAAGCTTTGTTAATGACGAATTTCACTTCTGCAGAGAGTGTGGCTCCAACTACACAGAATAGTCTTTTTTTCCAAATTTTATAATGAAGATTGTTATTGTTTTTAACGTTTACGAGCAGGAATGCGGGTAGATATAAACAAAATCCCACTGCCTTTATTACCTAGCTCGCGTGTCTCTACACATTACTTCTTTTAGGTTTCACCTGGCCATCTTCTGCACTGAAGGCTGGACACATTGGGGCTCTTTCCGTGGCGCAGTTCAGTGAAATTAGTCTTCTGCATATTCACTAAAACATTTTGCTTGTTGTATTATAAATACATGTGGAATAAAATAAGGAAATAATAAAAAATCAGTATTTTTGTATTCCTTCCGGAAAAGTCTAGTTGGAAAAAGGACGACACCGATTACAGGCATGATAAAAATAGTACAGTACATAACCAAGCACCTAAGCAGTCCTGGAATGCGCAGTAACTCAATAATGAAAACCTAGAATAATTGTTTGCTATAACAGACTCTTGGCAACTGTACTCATAACTGTAATGTCGGTGTCTTGGTAGCTTAGCAGGCAAAGTGTTGTGCTGCTAAGCACAAAGAAACGGGTTTGATTCCTGGTGATGTTGGCTGAATTTCATTGGGGGCAGAGAGCAAGAGCACCAGTGTGCTACTGTGAGCAGTGTTAGAGAGAACACGAGTAGACGAACAGAGAAATGGCTGTCGTTGCACTATGCGTCATTGTCAAAGTATATTTAGAAGCAGCTATTGATACAATCAGCTGCTGTTTTGTACAAGCACCAGCAAGGCGGCAGTGACCACGCTTAGTATAATCATGGTGCCCTGTCTTAAAACATTGAACATAGCGCGCACTGGAACAACAGAAAAACTATGATGGTGCCTGGCACGAGGATTTTGGGGCTTTTTCACTGGAATGAACGGCAGCGTTGAGATGCACTGCTCGATCTCTCCTGGTGTATTCGTGCCGAAAACCCGTTCATCCACGAATGAAGTTATCAGATTTTACATACTTTCAGTGTTTTTATCAGCTGCTGCCGTGAACAACTCAACAGTGCGTTTGAAGCGTTGTCACGCACTTCTACGTTCCCTTCCATAGTGTTCACTATAGTACTTATCTTAGGTTATTGTGTGGGATAATGTTAAAGAGCACAAGGAGAATAATACACAATATTCCCTTACATAGGCATTATAGACATACTATAGCTTTTGCGCATAATGTCCCAGATGATATGTAAGTTTACGGGGCTCACATTTGTCCAACAAGGGTCTCATTTGCACTTTACAAGTTCGGCTTCTGCATTATTCGCAGTCCGTACCTAATAAAAGTACAAAATTTCTATGAAACGACCGTCTAAATTGAGCTCTTTATGACTTTTATCATCCAAACACACCTGATTCTATTCTCAAAATAAAGGTAGTAGCCCAGCTATTCGAATGACGTATTTGAATGCTTACACACATAGCTTTCTAACCCCGCGCAGCGGCGCAGGTTAATTGGCAGCCTCACGTTCCTTGAGTATTTTCACGGAATGCGGCTGCAGTTGGCGAACAAAAGTCAAGCAACACTGGGAGTACAAAAATACGTAAAACATTAAAATAAGCTTCACAGCCATCATCAAATAAGTGTTCACGAGTCATCTGCTCTCACAAATATCTGTACTAAAAACCCACACAATTACACATCTGCAAGAACCGAGAATCTATGATTCTTTAATGTGCGAACTGTTCTAGTCTGAACACAAAACCAGGCGCATACATATCGTCCAGTTTAGAGTGATGTAAACATTTAAAAAAAATGAAAGTACCCAAGATTCAAACTAAATCACTTCTACAAGTTGTGTATAGACCCGTCAGCACACGCAAATTAAGGCATTCTGTAGTTGCACCTCACCAAAAGATATACTTGAAGGACCACATAGGTAACGAACTTTTCAAATAGGTGGAACGTGAGAGAAGCATATAAATCCCGCTGTTATAGTTTGACAAAGAACACGTGACTGACTTCCTGCATGATTTAATTAGAAACATGAACACATCGCATGATGCACAACACATGAAACAGCGCTTGAAGCTGCTGCAACCCTCTGCAGGTATATGTCACACTATCAATCCCTCGTAAGCCATGCCATCACCACAAAGCAAAACAAACAGCAAAATAGCTCAGAAACAACAAACCATGCGAGGCAGTGATGAAGAGGCAATCAAACTGAACTAATACATTTCACTGTATACTATGGACACTGAGTACACAAAAATCGCATATGCCGAACGCAGCTATTCAATATGTTCCACGTTTGTGTTCGATGAGCATGAATCATAGGTAGATTACACCTCCATGCGATAACTTGAGAAGTTAACAATGGCATGCAACACACAATCAACAGCACCTGACACTCACGAACAAAGTACAATTTTTGCTTTTCCAAGAGTGATAACTGTTAATACATCCGAAACCTAGCACTGCCTTGCTGTCTTTCATTGGAAAATTCCACAATGCTGATTAACTTTCGTACTCAAACCACAATAACATTCATATTACCTTTTTTTATATAGATAGTGATTAGGCCTCCGCCCATGCTCAGTCACTTCATGATGACCAGCAGGTCGCAGGATCTAATCCTGGCTGTGGCGGCTGCATTATCGATGGAGGCGGAAATGTTGTAGGCCCGTGTGCTCAGATTTGGGGCACGTTAAAGAACCCCAGGTGCTGGAAAGTTTGGACCCCTCACTACGGCGTTACTCAAAACCATATGGCGGTTTTGGGACGTTAAACCTCAAATATCAATCAATCAAACAGTCAATATGTGTATGCGTCATGTTTCAAGCCGAGCACACCTGAAGGTGTCTATTGTCAGTGCCCTTTTCTCAGCCTATCAGGTACAGCCCAAAATAGCGCATGAAAATATTTCGCTGGCATGAGTAGTTTCGGGACAAGGTATCCAGTACCAGCTGCAATCAAAATTGATAATCAGAAAGTACCGGAAAAAGCCTCCGAGAAAACTGTTTGGTTGATACGAGTCAAATTTGTTTAGAGAAAATAAAAGCTTCATAGAAAAAGGCATGCAAATATTAATAGAATGAGCAAAACCTATTCTGTCATGTACTTAAAGCTACAATTTGGGCAACTCAGTTGGATTTTGCCCCATAAATATTATAAACACTGCCATGAAGGCTTGACGCGAATTGTTGTGACAGTTATACGTTAGCAGATCTTCTATTGAATGCACATTTTTGGTTAGATATACTGTATTTTCTCTTATATGCACCTTACCTTCGATTATAATATGAAAATATGTATGGAACCGCGGCATTGTTTTTTCTTTAGACTATCGATAAGCCTTCTCAGTGGTTGTGAAACATCAAGAAGTCTTTCGCAACATGACTTCGATTATGTGAAGTTTTCTGTATGTATTATTATTACATGGTAGACATAAAGGCTGCCGGAAGTTGTCATTTATGACTCCAACATTCTTGCACATATATATTAAAGCGCTGTATGAAAACAAAGCGTGCAAAGTGCAGAAAAAACTTGAAACAAGCCATACGCGAGCTAGAGACAAAATAAAGTTTGATGGAATTTATGTATTGATAAACAATTGTATAGGGCCAGTTGGTATGAATTCATCTTGGTAGGAAGCGCAGCCGCTATTACACAGAACACACAACACAAGCGCTTGTGTTGTGTGTTTTGTGTAATAGTGGCTGCGCTTCCTACCAAGATGAATCCTTTATCGAGATGCCAAATACACAATAAAGCTCCACTGACAGCAGCCATGTACGAAACATTTAAAAGCACACACACGCCGCTTATATCTTTTGCATCTGGCACCCCTGCAAAACATCGGAGGCTCATAACCCGACAGGTATCTTGTGAGCAAACTTCGTCAACTGGGGACACGATCGAGCACATCGGATGCGACGTCGTCACCATAGCATATTGCCAGCGGCAAAGCAGCGCACATGCCGCAAAACATGTCGAATTATGGTGATAAAGCTTATCACTGCAGATTGTATCATCACCCAGTACAACTCACGAATGAACCACAAGCACGGAGAACATTCAAATCACAAACGCTGTTCGCAGCCATCGAACACTTTTGATGACAAATATGTGTCATGCGAAGATGACACCTGCGGATTCGGACGTTTCAGTTCCCAAATCAAAGCGAACGATGGCACAAAATACACAAAATTGGTGGTCTACGAACCTCGCGCAAACACAACTCTCCGTCGGTTTCCCTCGGCGATCGCAGCCGGTGAAGAGGGCTGGAAGGTCGCGCCAGTTTGCTGCCTTTCGGGGAATATATTGGCGGATGCTCATTACTCTCGTGGTAATTGCAATAACACCCAAGTAAGCTTTCTTTACGTGGCTTCCAAGTAGGCCTTGTCACTTGCATCGCCGCTTCAGCCGAGCGCCATATTTCACGACTGGCGACTGGCTTACGTGACGACGTCATGGGCCACCGGTTTTTTTAACCAATCAGCGACCTAGAGCGCTTGCATGCTCGTCCCTTCCGACCAAAGCCGAAAAATTGGCCGCTCATCTGGACCGGCCTAAAATTGAGCACGCACAAAAAAAAACGGGGCGGAACTGGTTGTGCGGCCGTACTGCGGTTTCGCCTTGACCGAGACATGGTTGCGGCACTGAGCCGACCTTATCCTTTCCCGCAATAGGTCATTACCAAGTGTTGTTGGGATGACGGGGCGCCTCGCAGTCGCAAGCACACCTGGTCAACGCACTGGTACTGACGGTGTACTCACCACTTTTAAAGCGCCAGTAAACCGCATCAAATATTTTTTCAAGCACATCAAGTAAACGCGGACATTGTGTGCAGAATGGCGTCGTGATCAACGATTCCGCACATGGCCGCGCTACGAGTCGCCGGCACGCTATGAATTCCAAGAACACTCCGTCATCTTTTCCGGGCCTTTCGGGCCTCCACGTGATGTGTCGTGCCACATCTCTGGCGCAGCTTGTCAAATATGCAAAATTTGCTGTCGGGAAAGAGCGTACTACTTCCAGTCAGTGTGCAAGCAGCTGTCCGCACTGCTTGCTGTTGTTCGTCGAGTTGCCTGCCTGCGTGAACACGTGCGGGGCACGACGTGTCCCATTCGGGTCCACCGCATTGGCAATCATTTGAAAGCATGTGCGCAACACAGGTTCCATACCGGCACGATTACAGCAACCACGGTTCTCCAGCAAGCACGTAACTGATGGAGCCGACGGTTAGATTTGGGGCAACTGGACGTAGACGGTGTTTCAAGCAGCGCGGCAGCGATGACGTTTGCCACGCGAGATCGCGAGGGGCGCTCGGCGAGAGAGAAAGCGGCGTGAGAGGGAATACAAGAGTAGGGACGCTCAGGAGAGAGTGGAAGGCGTGGTCGTCACGGTTTTGATAATAAAACACGTCTAACTCCACTATTACTGCACTGTTTCAAAAAATTCTCACGGCTTCGCCTTAGTCGTACACTTGTGCACAATTTCCTTACAACAACTGAATTTAGACCTCTGGGTAGTTTACAGTACCTTTAAGGAGACATCCACGAAGCGACGTTTATTGTGAGAGCTGGCGGGGTATGAGCGTGAGAACGGCTAACGACGGAGATCAGCCAACAGAGGCCAGCATGGCCTCACATGGGAGAGTGTGTGACATGCTGATAACCTGTATCCTCTTGTGTTGTATTTTGTAACGTGCGTTTTACCAATATCATGCCTGTTATGACAGTGTTTTTGCGAATGGTTGTGGCAATGGGAGCCCACGCGTGTGATTGGCATGTGTGGAGACCCTTTGTTCAACCGAGGGTTGCAAAGACTGTGTATGAATGTGAAATGAAGATCGAAGGTTCACGCTTGCACTCGAGCAGACGCCGCAGTGCTACATTAAAGCGTCTCTTCACCGGACTGAACGAATTCGATGTGCCAGTTTCAGTAGTAGATGCAAATCCCGTCTATCTGGAGTAAACAGCAAACAAAACTAAAGTTGAACGGTGAAACCGTAAGTTATGTTGTCGACTTAACGACAAATTTCCCTCAAATTGGCATGACGCAGTGTTTAGCGTGTTCAGCCGAAAATCCTAAGGTTGCGCGTTCGAATCCTCATGTTCACGTTTTTACGGGTACTTTCTGCATTGTTTTCTATAAAATTATCCTGTTAATTTTTATTGGCTTTATGTACGTTTAGAATTCTGAAACTGAGATGTCATAGAAACTGCACGTCACAGTGGCTCTGACGTCGTTTTGCGTTCCAACATTGCAGGCAGTCCATCATCTGCCATGTGCCACTATTCACCATGTGCCACGAATATTTCCAGCACGATAAACCATCAAAATGGTGGATGTTCGAATTCACCATTCCTATGGTAGATGTTTTTTTTTTAACAGGGCTTCCCTTTTTCGGTAGTGTCGAAGCTAGTTGAGGAGAATAAAATAACTCCCTCTCTGCCTTTTTTTAGATGCGGAGCGTTTCTTAATCGCACGGTCTCACTCGTCGTCGGCGTCCACACCTCCACTGCACATTCTTGCGCCTCACCTATCATGCCACATGCTTGCGTCTCATGCCAACTATTTGCTCACCCTTGGCAGCGTCTGCTAGTAAAAAGATGACAGCATATCCACGGGGAGAATGATGAAGAGAGGAGCGAAGCTGGGACCACACGCTGCTGCCGCGCCGCTTCGGCCTCCTTTTCTCGTACGCCGGAAACATGTCGGCGCAGCAGCGCACATCACGGCACGCTTGTACACTGTGCGATCGCACATCGGGGTTATCTTCGAGCCCAGGCCGCCGCCTTGCGCGCTCGCCACTCTGCAGTCTTGTCCATCCCCCATCCTTCTGAACGTTCGCGCGCTCAAAACGGCTTTTATTTTACGACAACATGCCCCCTAACGTACGGCGGCACCATCAAGCACGCGATCGCCGTCTTAGTGTTACGTTATTCCTTTTTTCTCGACCACTCGCACATGGGGTCCCGTCTTCAAGCACGAGCCGCCACCGCCTTGCGCGAATCATACCTTTTGTTGGCTAACAGCGAATTTTCGGCTGCCCGCGTCCATCCGTCGTCTATTTGTCTGTCTTTTTGACGCGCGGACGGACGCATGGACGTACGCAGGGACGGATGCATGGACGAATGAATGCACGGGTAAACGCAAGAGACGTATGAATTGACGGATTGACGCATGAACGAATGCACGAATGGACGGACGCATGGATGGACGTATAGATAAACGGCTGGACGTAAGGACGGATGGATGGACGACCGCATGGACATATGCATGAATGGACGCACGGATGAAGGTACGGATGCACGGATGGACAGAAGCAAGAACTATCAGACGGACAGAAGCACGGACGGAACGATGAACGTTTCGCCCTACTTAGCATAATTCACACCACGGATATGCTACAATTTTTATTATTTATCATACTACAAGGACGTCCTCTAGTATCATACCACTTGCATTTTTCAGCGTATATGCATTTCGTTACATGTACAAATGCTGCCTTTTACGGCCAGTTGAAGAACTAACGAGGAGTGGCTACGTACGATTATAATGGGTTGTTCAGCTCACGCCTTAAGGAGCTTCGCTCTACTAAAACAGACTGCTCGAGCTGCACAACCATTCACTGGCCACTGGATCGCACATAAGTGCCCCACTACTTGTTGAAGGCAACGGTTCTCCTTCATTCCGTGAATAAGAATAATAAAGACGTAATGCCAATTAGGTATTCCCAAACCATCTCTTGTCTCACAAGACCGACGCAGGCAGCATCTGCTGGTAAGAACCCACTGCTCGAGTTGCACAACCGTTCACTAGCCACCCCGTATATGTAGGCACTGGATCGCACATTAGCGTCCCACCACTCGTTGAAGGCAAGACTCCTAGGCGGAAATGTTGTAGGCCCGTGTGCTCAGATTTGGGTGCACGTTAAAGAACCCCAGGTGGTCTAAATTTCCAGAGCCCTCCACTACGGCGTCTCTCATAATCATATAGTGGTTTTGAGACGTTAAACCCCACATATCAATCAAGGCAAGACTCCTCCTTCATTTATTAAATAAGAATATTAACGACGAAATAGCTACTAAGCATTACCTAACCATACCCATTGACGAAAAATTTACGTCATATCCCCTCCCCCACCCCGATTTGCAACGCATTTACTCAAATTCTTCCCATGGGAAGATGCGGATGGTATTTTTATCGGTTTTTGTTGCCATAGCAGCGCACAGAGCCGGAAGAGCTGCACACGGAACGCCAAAACGAACCAGTCAAGCAGCGCGCGCACAACGGAGGAGGCTGCTAGGATTTGTAGCTGTCATCACGTGGTGTCAACACGGCATTTGTGTGGTTACGAAGTGGTCGAAAAATGTCGTTGTGGTGCAACTGGCCCCGGTCACGTGTGTTTCGCGGCTCCCAATGTGCGAGGGAGAACAAGTTGGCCTTGCATTTTGCATTGTGCGTCGCCACAGCTGTTCGCTTATCATCACTGTGGATGAGCTACAGCTTCGCCGGACATGCGAACGACTGAAATGAATGCTAGTGCGGTTTAACTATCGACACTTTCTTGACGTTGGCCGGGTGAGCTATCGCTGCAATGACTTGGCTAATCTATACTGAGATTTTCAATAATTTTCGCGCAGAGGTGATTGAATTGATGGGATTTTTAGTTCTAACACTAGTGGCGGACAAATTTTGTATTTCTAGGAACATTTTTTTCACTGTCAAACTGTTTTTCTTGGTTCTGTGTTCCTCTGAATTGCGCGTATGACATTCTAGATCAGGAATCAAAGTGCTTATGTAGATGTGATTTAAGGGAGAAAGGTATGGCTTGTATATTTATTTTCGTTTATGTGGTGTGTAATTCTGCTGCTGTTTAGGTTGCCATATGGCGGCATCGTTCAAGTGAGGCCTTTAAATTCTTACTTTGCGCGTTGTAAATTTTTGTGTCAGAACTGTGCGACGTTGTAACAGCAGAACTACTGCATGCACGTCTGAAACATTTCATTCACGGTATTGTTGCTTGAGTAGTAAGTTCTTTGGCGAGCTATGATGGGTATTAGAAGTCAGGTGCTCTGCTTTTTACTACCACTCGATGTGCAATAAGGGCAGATTTTTGGGCTTTCGAGCTTGCGAAGGGGTGTTTAACGCAAAGGTGCAAGTGCCTTCTGAAATTTTTCTTAAGGGGCGATTCATGCAATACCGACGCACACAATTATGTTGTTCTGTATATGCTTTTAAAATTGCCATTAAAGTTGGGTGATAGTTTATTGCAGTTGGACTCAATTGCTTTATGAGGTGCAAAGGCGTGTCACACGTACTACGTATGACACAACTGGGGAACGGTTTAGAAATTAGGCAGCTTTGCTGCGGTGTTTTTGTAATTGTTGTGACACTCTGCCACACAGCAATTAACAGAAGAGCCCTTGGGCGTTTGACAGAGTGGTTAGCCATGAGGATTTACTAGAATAACCTCGTAGGTGCTGTGAATTCTCTGACCTCATTCGGAGTGTAGAAACCCACTGAACTCTATTGGGTGCACTGTGCACCAGCACGTCCCTCTTTTGCTGGTTTCACCATGGATCGCGCCACCGGTCGGTTTCAAAGCACCAGCGCACGAGGCGTGTACGGAAGTGACGATGGGATGTGGAAAGCATGAAACGCAACCTGAAGCGCCTGGAGAGTCAGGGGCATCGCGTTGCTGGCGCCTATGGTAAAACATGTGCCCTCAAAACACGTTTGGCGTCATCGTCACCGGTTCGGGGTCATGGCGGGATTAAGTAAGACCTCGGTTTTCCCACTGCGCGGAATACAAGGCACGTTAAGCGCAGTTTTGTACTTTCACCCTTACCATCAAGATGATGATGATGACAATGATGGTAGATTTTAGTGGCGCCCTACTGAAATGTTCCGTATGAAATCTTACAGAAAATATATGGACGTCGTAACATTTCCTTATGCCACATACGGAAAAAAATGGAGTTTTATGGAAATATACAGAAGTTGTATGGTATATACGGAAAGCTTCTTATGGAGTATATGGAAGGATAAGGAAATTGTATGGCATATATGGAAGGCTTTTTATGGAATATATGGAAGGATAAGGAAGTTTTGTGGCATGAATGGAGTGAGTTTTATGGATAATATGGAACGATAAGGAAATTTATGGAGCATACGGAGAGTTCATTATAGAAGATATGGAACGATAAGGAAAGTGTATGGAGTGTACAGAAGCTTTCATAAGGAAAATGCAGAACGTAAGGTCTTACGGAAATATACAGATTTCGTAACGTGCTTACGAAAAGATGCAATAGTGTATGAAAGGCATGTGGATTGTTGCAAAAATGTGGAAAATTTACATTTGTTATCACATTTTCAGCAGAAAATCAGAGCTCTATATAGTTATAAATTAATGCACAGTGACATATATAGTACGAAAAAATAACGCAGGCTAGTCTGTGTTGTCAGTCACCGCTGTTCTCCCTTTTCCAGAATGAATACAACTTCTGCAGATCACCAGGTGCTAAACTCTGTCACACGGAAAATGTGTCATTAACAAGAAATAACAATAACTGTCATTTTACTTGCATGCTGTCACACGAAAACAAATCAAGCAAAAAAAGCATAACTTCAAGGGATCGTTTTCTTGGTAGAAACAATATTATAGAGAACTAAATTCAATGCGAATGAACTTGTCAATATAATAATGAAACTGTTCTCATTAGCATTGGTAAAGAGAAATGTTATTTTAAAATATCGACCATGAGCCTAGCCCTCCTGAGCACCGATAAAGGAAATAAAAATCTATGAAAACTAATTGCATGTACAGCATAAAAATGATTTTTATTGATAGAATGTGCTTCTACAATATAAATACTGCTCTACACACAGCTTGCCACAGCTTCACGAGAGAAACGAGGTAGGGGTAAAGGGAGTGGTGGGAAAAATAATTAAGTATGAGAGCACAACTGATATGTACTGACACATAATGGTGCTTATCATTGATGCTCGGATCGTCGTGTATAGAGCTGGGTCTTTTTGAGATATTCAAAAGCATTGTTTACGACCACCATGCAGATTACGCTTCAATTGCAGTGCTACATAAGACACAACTTATGGGCCAGCTTTAATGAATAAGAAGATTATAGGGGAAACAAATGCTTTAAAATATATCACTGCTGCATGGACGCATGCAAGCTATGTAAAGCGCAATAAAGTGAGGACGCATGAGCTTCTCTTGATGCTTCAGTTCTACATAGATGCTTCAAATGCTCTGCAAAGAAATTCAACCAATGTCTGTGTGTGCAACATTGTCCATTTTACTATCTATATGTATATATAAAATTCCTACTGCGAGTTAAGCTACGTAGCACTCCATGACTCTTCCTTTTATTAAGGGCAATTTTTCAAACAATCAACATTATTCATTTTCTGTCTCATGACTTCGTGCCCGCAATGCTTGGTTTGGCTCGATCACAATTATGCAGCCCTTATTTTGGAGGAATCAAAAAACATCAACCAAAATATATTTTGGAACTGCTTCTCGGTGATATTGCCTTCCCTCAACTGCCACAGCTTGAGATGAGTCATATAGAAAGTTTCGCGTTTACCTAGGGCCTACCCTTGAATAAGCTGGTCCGGCTGTGAAATGCTCAGTTTTTTCTCAAATAATTTTTTTGGTTTGAGTTTTCTCACTTGTCGAGTCCCTTCACAATCAAGCAGACCCAATGTTACCCTAAGTCCTTGATTTTGTTATATTAAGAAGTAAATAAAAATAGTAATAATGAAAATAAAAATACTAATAACTGTTGTGCAAAAAACACAGTCCCACATGCGTACTTGAACGCAATATTGCTTTTGTTTTGTTTTGCTACCTAACGCATTAGAATAGGTAGCAGTACATAAAAAACATTTGAAAAAAATTTTAAAAATTGAGACTTGGCGGGATTCGAACCAGCACCACTCAGATGTGCTCACGTAAGTAAACTGAGTGCGTTAACTTGCTAAGCTATTCGCGCTGGACACTGTGTAAGTGTTTAAGCTATACATATATAAATTTGCTATTTACACGTTATGTGTTGGCATATTTATGTACGATATGCGATTGTATCTCTTATTGTGTGCATATGTTTTTTGATTGTACCTACGTCACATGCTTTTCGCATGTCTTTCAACTATAGATTGCCACCCCCTCGCGGATGAAAACGAGTATTTTAAGCCCACACACAAGCTTGAGCAGTTGAACAATTTCTCCCGGGGCTCTCTTGCTATTGAGTCGGCCCCAACAGGAAATTAGAGTGATACGCCATTAATCCCTGCACCTAGCTGTATTCCACTTAGTAGCTCTATCGCTTGATGACAAATCGAGCGCGGGGCGCGACGCTATTGCGCCCGACCATGCCTCGCGTAGCGGCGACATCAGCTGATTGCGCCGGCCGGCTTGCTTCGATTTGCTTCAGAGCGAAGAAATGTTATACCTTGAAAGATTGCGTACTGCACTATGTCAAAATATTACTGCTTTGTAGTCATCCTATGATTCATTGAGAATTGATAACTCTGATTTGACTACTATAGAGCTTTGCGTCGGTGACACGCACCGAACGTAAAACCGCACTACGTCTGTCATAGAAGCAGTAGGACGCTGTCGTCTGCTAGAACAAAAACAAAACAAAGACCTGCGGAAATATTCATAAGTTGTGACTTGTTTTTTGAATAACCGTTTATCACGTTTAAGGTTATTTTTTCAGATAACATATATTTTCTTTTCAGTTTATAGGAGCGACAGAAGTTTTTTTATTTTCTTCACACAGATATCCAAGTCAAATCCATTCACAGCTAAAGCCACATGTTTATTGTCTTCCTTGTTTCCGTGGGCATGCCGTTTCGGTGCGTCCCTCATGTGTTCACGCTGCTACACAGAGAGCGCGAAATTTGAAATTTACGCAAGGAAGCGCCGTTCCTCGTTCGTGTGATGTGCTAAAATTGCGCCGTATTCCCGCGGTTGTTTGAGTGCGGATCAAGTGCGAGTAGTCCAAGTGATCGGCGGGTTGTGCGGGTGCTCGAAGGACTCCGAGGTGACGGCTGACGCCTGTGGTCGCTTCCCTGAGGACAGTGTGAAAGAAACTAAAGGTAAAAAGGACACTTTTTTATGTAGACTAAGTATGCCACTCAGTGCAAATGTGTGTTGCCGCACTCGAACGAGGCGTCGTGAAACGGCAACCTTACGCGCGTTTGCGAGTGTGGTTGCCGATTCACTTTGACAACGCTAACGCCAGCAGAGCCATGGCGCATCGGCGCGGCCTTACTGGAGCTAATTCGCGACAACTGCAGCAACATGCATGTGTATGGTGAACGATTTTTTCATAAGTGCAATGTAGTGAGGAGGACGCACATGGCGCTTGCTACGTTGTTGATTAAACGAAGCCTCCGGTGCCATTTGATGCAAAGCAGCATTTTCTTCACATTCGCGGGCGATACAATTTGTAACTTGGCTCAATTCACCTAGCCAACTGCCTAAGTGGCTTGATTAGCATACGTTCACGGTAGAGCGTTATTATGCCCCTAAACAGTGGCGTGTGCTTGTTGAAAGATAAAATGTGTGTGCATAGTGTAGAGAGAGAGAGAGAGGTGTTGGTGCAATCTGTACGTGTACCTGCAAGACGCCTTTGCTTGTAACTAATATTGTACCGGCCAGCACCTACATTGTATGCCTGACTTTGAAGAAATCTTGCATGCACAATGTGAGATTTTGTAATCTGCCAGAGTTGCTTTTTATAAAATAATACATTGCCAGAATATTCAAAATATGTTTCGCTGCTGTGTGGCAGGGGTGCGGTTATCACGCTATTGTGTAGTTGCTGTTGCAAGCACTTGTAGTTTTGATGCGTTAATATTTCTCATTTAACTCATCAGGTGTTTGGCTGTTTCAGCACAAACAAGGCAATTAGAGAAGGAAGACGGGTAAATACAGGACCAGTGCCGACTTTTGTTTGCAGGAGAATACACATGGTGTATTTATTGTTACAGCCTTTGTGTGTTGCTTTTTTGCCCAATTTATGCAACGACACAGTTGTCAGCAATGTGAGAGAAAACCCTGAAATTAGCTTTTAAAGATCATGATGACTAAATGCCTAGTAATACGCAGCACAAAGTAAGAACAAAAGACATCAGTATGATCAATGTGGGACGAGTACAGTCTTGCATCTAAAAAATGTATTGTGCAAATTCTTGCCTAAGTAAAAAACCTCTCTATATATGCAAATAGTGTGACGTCACTTCGAGCACCGTGCCAGTCTTCCCTCCCTCTGTGCAAGGGCTGCTGGGCAAGGAAGTTGTTGGTGACGTTTTTAATCGATCACTGATATGTATGCGATTCTAAACCTGTAGCCTAATATATACGTAATCGTTTGTGCAGTTACATCGCTGCATCTCACACCTACAACTTATTTGCATATTTACATTGCTCCCTTAGGACCTAACACACAAACATGTAGTGTGCATTGTCACTTCATGATTATCGAGCGGTAAAGGTACTGAGTATATGTGAAACAAGAATCTCTGCTTATTACATGAAAACATATGAGGCCTTCGATCAAACGAGTTATACCTTTATTGGGCTTGTGTACTCATCGGGGCGATTCATACATGCAGCTTCAGCAAATGGTATCTTCCAGTCCGGTGACCATGCAATTTTTTTCTGCACACAGCGCAAACACTGAGCTGTACCCACTCGCAAATGGTCGCGTCAAGTGCATATTTACCTTGACTAAAATGTCAAATCAAGTTTTTTCAACGACCGCTCCCTGCCACGAGTGCTAACGTCTTCGCAAACAAGACACAATGTTATTGACACTGCACACACCACACACAATATTCTCAGTTGAATCGATATTCTGAATACCTTTCAATGCACTCTACATGCTGCAATCAACAGTGCACATTTTTGAAGACTGTGCCGCTGTTCCTGACACAGGTCACAACGTGTGTTCAGTTCTTCAAGATAAACAGACAGCGTGGCAAATATTTTACCACTCAGCTAGATGTTTGCTGACACATACTACAGCTAATGTCGACATTATAACGTGAAGTGCAAGCTTTGAAAAATTAAAACTTGCCCCAAACACCGCACGACTGTACCTGGCTGAGCCACCAGCGGGAGTGTTTTTCCAGTCACACCTTTTACGTGTGCCAGTGACATCATGCTGTGAAGTACTTCGGTAGGAGCCTATCGCTGCATACTTCATGTGAATGAGGGTCCTGTTAGAGAAAGTACGCATTGTTGATTTCGTAACTTGTTCATTTACAACTGGACCTTCATTTACACGAGTTGTCTGACTGATATTCAGGCGAACTTTTGTTCAATAAATTATACAGTCTATGCTTGCCCCATACTGTTGTTACTGGTGTTTCTCGTTGTTACCTTGCACTGTTCATTACTGCCCACCTACAGAAACTAGCCTAGCTTGCCACTGTTTTGGACAAGATGCAGCTGGCAAGTGCGATAGTGTTCATAACTCGAAATGCTCAAGCAAAAATTATCGTTTCATATACAGTAAGTTGAATTCATATCAGTACATTATAAGTAATCATTGATTAAAGATGAATTCGTGTTCTTTCACATAATGCTAACGGCTTTTGTAACTCCTGACGGCCTGTATGAGTTCCGAGTGCTCCCATTCAGCCTCTGTTCCGCTCCGGCCACATTCCAACGAATGATGGATACCGTTCTCGCTGACCTCAAGTGGAAAAGTTGCCTCGTCTATCTAGATGATGTCGTTGTCTTTTCAAAAACGTTTGACGAGCACCTTCATTGCCTTCGGAGTGTTTTTGAAGCCATACGATCCGCTGACCTTACTCTCGAGCCAGAGAAGTGCCATTTCGGCTACAATGAACTGAAGTTCCTCGGTCACGTTGTGAGCGCTGCAGGCGTTCGGCCCGATCCCGAGAAGACTGCCGCTGTGGCCTCTTTTCCAGCTCCGACAGAGAAAAAAAGTCTTCGGCGATTTCTGGGGCTCTGCGCCTACTATCGCCGTTTTATTGAAAACTTCTCTAAGGTTGCGGAGCCTCTCATCAGACTTACGCGTGACGACACCTCATTTCAGTGGACTGACGAACAAGCGACTGCCTTTGCGGAACTGCAACATCGATTGTGTTCCCCTCCTTTACTCGGTCATTTCGATGAGGACGCTGACACAGAGGTGCGCACTGACGCAAACAACATTGGTCTCGGAGCTATCCTGCTGCAAACACAAGATGGGATTGAACGTGTGATTGCCTACGCGAGCCGCACTCTATCACGTGCCGAAACCAACTATTCGACGTCAGAGAAGGAATGTCTCGCGGTAATATGGGCGATTACGAAGTTCAGGCCTTATCTATATGGGCGCCCATTCAAAGTTGTGAGTGATCACCACGCTTTATGTTGGTTGGCTAACCTCCGAGACCCCTCTGGGCGATTAGCACGATGGAGTCTGCGACTTCAGGAGTTCGATATCACCATTGTATACAAGTCGGGTAGAAAGCATGAAGACACCGACACGCTATCACGAGCACCTCTGGAGTCCGACCATACAGCTGTAGAAGACGACAGCACCTTCCTGGGGACTCTCAGTGGGGCGGACCTCCTCAGTAAGCAACGAGCGGACCCCGAGTTAAGACCCATCATCGATCATTTAGAAGGCAGCACCGCGTCTGTTCCTCGTCCCCTTTCCCGTACGTTGCCATCATTTTGCTTACGACACGACATATTATACAAGAAAAACACTGGTGTTGGCAGCAGATCTTATCTTCTAGTCGTCCCTCATGACCTTCGTGATGACATCCTATTAGCCTGCCACGATGAGCCGACATCCGGCCACCTGGGATACTCACGGACACTCGACCGGGTTCGAAAGCTATATTTCTGGCCAAAACTCGCAGCTTGTGTCAAACGCTACGTGAAAGGATGCCGCGAATGTCAGCGTCGCAAGTCACCACCTGTGAAGCCTGCAGGCCTCTTACAACCCATCGATCCACCGCGTACGCCGTTTGACCAAGTTGGGATGGACCTTCTTGGACCGTTTCCTATGTCTCGCTCCGGAAACAAGTGGATCATCGTCGCAACTGATTACTTGACGCGTTATGCTGAAACGAAGCCATTGCCACGCGGTACAGCATCTGAAGTCGCCCAGTTTTTCATGCACCACATTGTGCTTCGTCACGGTGCCCCGTCATTCATCATCACTGACCGAGGGACAGCGTTTACGGCAAAACTGTTGGACGACATCTTCAAGCTCAGTTACACGAACCACCGCAAGACAACCGCATGCCACCCCCAGGGTAACGGCTTAACAGAAAGGCTGAACAAAACGCTGGCGGACATGATTTCTATGTACGTGGATGTGCAGCATAAAACGTGGGACGAAATCCTGCCATACGTAACGTTTGCGTACAACACCGCAACCCAGGAAACGACAAGGTTCGCACCCTTCCACCTCGTTTACGGTAGAGACGTGCAAACCATGCTAGACGCTATGATTCCTTGTGACATCGACCAGCACGAGCTACTATTTCCCGATGTCGACGATTACATTCAGCGTGCAGAGGAAGCACGTCAATTAGCTCGCGTGCACATAAGATCGCAGCAATGTGAAGACGCCCGAAGGTACAATATCCACCACCGACAAGTCTCCTACCAACCTGGCGACCAAGTGTGGGTTTGGACTCCTGTTAGACGGCGAGGTCTGAGCGAAAAACTCCTGAGCAAGTACTTCGGACCCTACAAAGTATTACGGCGGTTGAACGAGGTCAACTATGAAGTTATTCCAGACGGAGGCTCGGCAACGACACAGCGCCACTCACCACGAACAGAGATTGTGCATGTCGTCCGCCTAAAAACCTTATATTACGCGGTGATACTCGTCTTAAAATGCCCGGGCAGCAAACATTTTCGTTTTTTTTACATTGCCCGTTGGGTCTCGAACGAACTGTGAACTCTGTTAATGGTTTTTTTTTCTCTTATGACCAACCTCAGACAATTTTTTTTGCACCTGCATATGCCCTGTGCACTATAGCTACCGTTTCTCTTTTTTTTCCCCTTACCGACCCTGCTGTCCCCTTGTGTATGAGCATCGGGTCGATGCTCTAATGGGAGGGGGAATAATGCCACCTAGAGTTGTGAGCCGGCAAGCCCTAGCGAGCCGAAAAGGGCAAGGAGAACGAAGAAGAAGTGTGGTTAGCGCCTCGTTTCGAAGATACACGCTCGTGTCTTTCTGCCCCGCTGTTCCTGTCCCTTCTCTACGGCTCTTGGTACGTGACAATATCAAATTGAATGGTGTTTATAAAAAACATGGGTTTTAGCTAAACTTTATGCTGTTTTCTTGAACAGCTGACAAAACACTATTGCATGCTTACTTGCCATGAATTGGATTGTGTTTGAAATACATTGCAATTCTTCACCGGACTGCCAGTACACTTCACATTGGGGGAACATTTATTAACCATGGATTGATTAATTTTTAATAACGGAAAGAAAGAAGCGGCAGGCCGGGATACTTACTTGATATTGGCATCCGTTTTTATACCAAGCGTATTATCATGCAAACTTCCTATAGAGTGGCTATGCGTCTTGCATGTGTGTCTGTAAACCAAGAACTTTGGGTAGAACTATATTTGTCTTACAAATGGTTGCAGGACTGTGGAGGCTGTAGGGCTGCTTAGCCTATATGGATGGTGGAATCCCTGGACATGTGTTTAACCATGCTGCATCAGCTGCTTGGGGTTTTCACGGCATCTTTACAGATATGTTGGGTGAGTAAAGCAAGCACGTTTCAACACAGGGAAAAGTATAATATGGCAGCACCTCTTGTGCGTGCCTTACACCCCAAGTATATCAAATATTTTTCTTGCACCTTGTGGCCTGTAATTTTTAAAGAGACACTTCTTTTTGTTTTATATTTGAGTCTTGATGCTTCGACATCAATGTATTTATGTTTGACAGCAAGTTGTTCTTGAAGAAATAACTGATCTCAATAATGACAAAACACTCTTCATACTTGGTCCTTAGCATAAGCTTGCACATCTCTAGAGAATATTCAATTGTTCATTTTTTGCTGCGATGATAATGGGCAAGTAGCAAAGGCAAGTTCAGATTGGAGTAGTCGGTGACGTCTGTTTAGGCTGTGCCATAATGCTTTGCCACCAGATTTACTTGTGGCCACATATACAATGAAGCCATATGACGTGCATTCCAAATGAGATTACCATATCACATTTCGCTGCATCTTAATATGTGTTTAACAAATGCAGATATCATTAGCTTGCCACTATAAAGGGATCCTAAACCAACACAAGGTTGAAATTTAGTCGTGGTGTTGCAGCTGTGTATGACTCCACAATGGATGCATAGGCGTGATAATTTTTCTATATGTTGTCGCAATAGTAACCTTACACACATTGGACGATGCAAAAGAGGTCCTCGCTTATTTCGCTTTTTTTCGCTATGCTTCTTTCTTGCCTCTTCTTGCCATGTGCTCCTCCTCACTGTGCAAGGAGCAAGAACAGTGGGCACACAAACACGTATTTGTAAAAATGTTCTAAGGTGAGCACTGAGGGGCTGAACACTTCCAAAAGGCTCAAAGAGGAAAAGGTATTGTTTCTAGCTATTTTTGGGCACCCATAGCTACTTGTGCTACTGAAGTTGTCATTGTTGATCAGGACACTATTGTGAAGTCGTTGCACACATTTGCTTGAAATGTTGAAAAAATAATTGGAGGTGGTTTGGCACCCTTTATTGCAGTTACATACAGAACTAGGTTTCAATGCGTTTCGGAAATTCAGAAAATATTCACAGAAAAGCTCGGGAAAAGGCTATGCGGTTGCCCTTTGAACGTGAAGGGAATACCCTTTTTCTAAAAGGTCAATAGATAGTCTAGTAGTCTCGATATTACATGCACTATAAAATATGCTGGTGTGGTGCTTTTAATGCATGTTATAATGAGAGGGGTTTTTAATAGAACTGTTGTCACTTTGCCCTGCATTGCTGAAATTCTTCACATAGTTATAATACATGAATCGCTTTATGCCTTTTGATTTTATGCAAATGGTTTGCTTACCCAGTTGGTAAAACTTGATTTGGATGAAATCATAAATGCTCTAAAATGTTTTTACTAAACAGCAGGTTTATTTTTAAAATACGCGACCATAGTTGTGAACGCAGTTGGTGGTGTGCTTGATTAAGGGTTAACTATCACCACTCTAACTACACCTGCTACAGTGCATAGTGTGACAAAATGTATGGCACATAACCATACTGGCCGCAAACACTTTTATGCCTCAAAATGTTTTAGAAAGCATAGTAAATTTGTGCGTACTTTTTCACAACTAAATATTCTGGCCATACTCCAAGCAGTTTCTACTCTTTTAAGGTCCTCACATTATTTGGTGTTCAATAGAAGTACCAATGCCATATCTTTTCTTTGTTAGCCTACTACCCACTATAATAATGAGAATTACCCGACAACATTACCCAGGAAAATATAGGGATGTTATAAAAAGTAATGTCAATTCAATTGTCAAAAAATGTCAATCCATTAGTAACTTGCCGCCAAGTCACGTTTTCGTTCACTTTTCTTTTCACAATTTTGTTAAAGTTATTTTTGATGACATCACCGATAGTTTGTTTGGCATCATTGTCTGCTAGTTCTCATTATAATGTGTTCAAAAAAGACAACGAACCCTTAAATTTATAGTTCTTTCCTTCACTCATGAATCTGAAACAGTGAATTTCAGTAATATTAGCAGTGTGTGACTTGTTTTTTGATCAGTTGTGCGTGTGTTCAAGTACATGCATTTAGATGGGAGGGCGAACCATTTCCACCTCCTGTGACTAGCAGATTTTCTGAGAACTAACAAATGTATAATGCTGCCAAAGAAGTATAGTGATATTGGAAGTAATCATAATGCGATTGCCAGTAGGCAAATAAGGTGTCCCACACTCGCCATAATGGTAACAGGCAGCACTGACTGACTCTTCCATGATTAAATCCATATATATACCGTACATAATGGAAGGGGTATAGCCGCCATGGTAGCTCAGTTGATCGAGCATCGGACATGTTATTCAAAGTTCGCAGCCTCGGTCCCTGTCCAGGGCAGGTTATCTTTTTTTCTTCTACTATTCTTTCTTCACAATTACGACACTTCTATTCTTCTTGCAGATTTTTTGGTGTAATAATGGTACCTTATAATCTGAAGAGGCAAACAGAATGTGCCAGTGTAGGAGTTAGCTCTTGTAGTGGTTACAAGTGAGATATGTTTTGAAGAATAAATCGTTCTGCCACTTGCCTAAAGAATGGCTACAAGACATGGTGCTGTATGCACTTTGTTATTGTTGAATCGAGCTATCTTGAATTCTATTTTTATAAATTACATGGGCTACTCAAGACGGTATCACACACTTTAATGCCACAAAGAATATGCAGCGAACAATGTTATAAATGCGCAATTGCATAAGGATAAGTTGAAAACTGCACCCTCATCGAGAATGTACAGGGAGCACAAAGCGCAGGCGTCATTCCTTCTGCCCGTGCTTTTCAAGTGCGAGCTGTTTTCACCTCGTTCTGATCAACTAACTGGATTGAAATATGTTGCTTTAGTGCATAAGGATGCTCCACGGAAAATAGGTTTGTCTCGAACTCTGTGTGTTTTTCAGCCTATATGGTGCCAGTTTCAAGAGTTCATGCAGACCAGATCGTGTAAAACAGGAGACCCGTTTAACATAATAACATGGCTCAAAGCATAAAGCAGTTAATGGGACCGAATATCAATTTTTATAGTAGCTGTTTTTTTCTGCAATAAAAAGCTTACTGGTCTGATCGTGTAAACATGCAGTGAAAGAAGAGAATTTTCGGGGCTTGTTTCTTTTTGTTTGACATTCCTCTCATGAGTACATCTAGTGGTAACACAGAAAGTGCTGGAAACATTTTGAGATTTTTCGGGTCTCTGACTGCTTTGAAGTGTCACACAACACAGGGAGCAAACAGTGGGAGGTCAGCATAACAGCTTTATAAGTTTGTGCATTGCAGTTTGCAGCGAAAGCCTGCATTTCATGTGCGTGTGAAATGCACATATTTCGCACTGTTTGCCACGATGACAGTGCTGCTTTTTGAGGGTTGACTCCTCTGCGTAGGCAGCACAGAATAATAATGGCACAGGTAATATGGATATATGCTGTAACTTTGACCACTAATATTTTTGCATGTTAAAGCATAAAATAATTTTCAGTAAACAAACAGGCTGCATGACATACTGATTTTTAGGCTTTTGAAGTGCAATCTTAAAAGGAAACGCCACTCAAGTTGCAAAAAGAATGCAGGTCAATTCACATTTTTTTTATTTCCACCCCCAATCACACATTCTGGAGACTTGTCAGTCTCTTTAATGAAAAAATCCTAATCAAGATTTTTAGCTGAATGGGTTGGAACTGATGTTGAATTTTGTGCACTGCTCATGAGTAGAACGAGAGATTTGTGCCCTACTCTTCAGTACTGCCTGAAATCGATCAGGCAATCTTTGCATATTTTTAGTATTGTTGGACAATCAGTGTCAGCTTGAGCTATGCCATGAAAACGGCCCACAGCGTCCAGCTAATGTTGTTTTCGTGTGCAACTGTAGTTGTGGTTGTGCTGAATGACCTTTCTTTATATACACTACATAACAAACTTACTCCTTTAGAGTCAAGTGCATCTTGAGATCCATTTTAAATGTTTTCATATGCGAGGCCTTAAGTTTTATAAGAAATTCTTCAGTGTGCCACGAGGAAATGTGTGTTCCGCAAAAATTTGTATATCATTATATACAACTCTTAAAGCCTCGCTACAACTTTGTGCAGGTTGACCTTGAGCAAAACGAGGAGCGGCAGCAGCCCCCAGAAAAGAGCAAGCACCCTCCAAGCTCCCCAAGCTCTCTTCGACAGGAACAGCAAAGTCACTGCGTGGCATTGAAAACCATTGCAAGGAGTGCCTTATCAGGACTCTGTGCTGTTCTTTCTTCGCAGAACACAAAGTTGACCACTCCCGAGGAACTTCACGCTGTGTATTGTGAGTGCGTCAGTGGTTTTGTTTTGTCCAGCCAGCAGTCAAGAAATAATGTGTCAGATTCAGCCGGGATGGCTAGAGGGAGTCGGGCAGGCATGTTTGGACATTTGTATAGCCAAGTAGTGCCAATTTTCGCACTGGTCCTGTTGGAGTTACTGCCACAATCACAGAAGCTACGTCACCTCTCTAAATGTACAGTAGTGTCGGGGAAGATTAGCTGCATTAATTTTTTTTATAACTGATAGCTGCCAACATTCTTCATTGTACAGGAGTTTTGTTCCTCAATTATGGGTGTAAAGCCCTCCACAGAAAAAATGCTACACGTCTACTTACAGAAGGCCCCAAGGCCCTACTTGTAGGTTTTTTCGGCTTGTATGATAAGCACCTCATTTGGGTGTACATGAACATTTTATAAACATGTACAGCAAGAAATTTGGGTGGCTGGTCATTTTGTTGTTATCTTGTTTCTCGCAATATATTTAAGCATGTTGTGCATTACGTTGTCAATCTGGTTCATGTGCATAAAAGGCATTACGCAGTTTCAGGCTACTTCAAGCACTGTTAGTATAAAAAGCCAGGAAGCAAGCTATCAATAATTTTTTAACACATTTGCTTGATCTGATGCATGATACATCACTAAACTTTCGTGCGTATTCATCAATATAAGCTCGTCTTAGTGTTATCCAAATAGAAGATGCGAGTCGACAGATACAAGCATCTAGTCGGGTAATCAGGGTGAACAGTGGAACTGCCTCTGACAGGCTGGCCGATTTTGCGATAGGAGGACATATTTTTTAGAAGTCACCATGCCATACTGGGCGTGTTAATTTATATGGGATTAGTAATGACATCATCTTTTGGTTTAGGCGTGTGTGCCTGTTGGAAATGTTTGTCTAAAAAAACCTATAACGCAGAAGAGTGCAGCCCTTGCTTCCTTTCAAGTTAGGTTGCGATGATACAAAGTCTTCTCCTGTCGGAGGTTGGGGGTAAGAGAAGCAAAAAAGGTAAAACAAAGACAAGAAGGAAAAAGAAGAAAGAAAAAGGGGAAAAGGGGTGCAAAGTAAAAGTAGTTTGCTACACTGCTCCTACTTTGCATCCCCTCTTTTCTTCTTTTTTTTCTTTGTTTACTTTTTTCATCTTTTTTGTTACACTTGCATTGTCCCATATAGTGCATGAATCAATGACACATGGCTTTGCTGTAGCAAAGATGCCTATGGGGTGTTGGATTGAACAGTGCATTGTACTTCATTCAGTTAATTACAGGCTGATCAGACTTGCAATAAGCGCTTCCTGTCTATCACCTCACATGATCAAATGAAAAGTTTGCGCTTCGCCCTTAGTATACTGGTATATAGCTTGTGTCTTGGACTACTTAAAATGAATGTTATTTTGCTGCTGTTTATGTTAACAAATTTATACAACATGAAAATATCTTGACTTGTGAACCTTGCAGACCTGCCTTTCTTTTTCTTTCCTATGCAGGCATTGTATGTAAGGAAGGCAGTTACAGAGAGGTGATAGCTTGAGCTTCGGAAGAATAAATGCTGGCAGTGAGGCAATTCCACCTCCAACATCCCAGTCATTTTGCCAACCATCCTAAATGTGTTTTGAAAAAAAAATATTGTGCTGTTGACTGTATTGAAAACAGCAAAATGCTAAACTCCATCGCAGAGAACAAAATATTAGGCCACCTTGGTGCCTTCTGTACTTCCCAGGATGTTGTCTGGGTGTTGTTTGTAAAAAGTAAAAACAAGTATTTCAAAAATACTGCCTCTTGTACACCAAATTTGGTCTGGGTATTAGGTAAAGGTGATTGTATGTAGTGCACGAAGCTCAGTAATATTAGTGCAATTTTTTCGCCTCATCAAGAGCAAGGAAGCAGTTCTCTTTATAAGGCAAGTTGTATGATTACACTTTGTTTTAAAGAATAAACTAATTTTTGAAGTTTCCTAATGATGGCTGTTTTCTGGATTTGATATACGACAGGTTCTGTTCCGAAGTCCCCCATGGCCCTCAATACGAGACTTCAAAATTCATTTTCCTCATTGAAACAAAAATTGTAATGATAACAGTTGCCATATAACAGGAACTGTTTATTTGCTTTCAACTTACACATAAAAGTAATTTTACATTAGACCAACACATTGTTCAAATTGCATCTAAATGTGGACAAAAACGATTCTATAGTGATATTTGTAATTTGGACCTAACAATATTTTTTTTCGTGAAATATAACTTCTGTGGAGTGAGTATTTGTGGTTCAAATATTCATACAAAGTGCAGTATTGCCATACAAGAAATGCAAACGATAAATAGTTTGGCTGAATTCTTCAAAGCCTATGCAGCGGATAAATTGCACTAATGTTACTCGGCTTCAAATACTTTAAAGAAGCACCTTAACTTAATATGTAGATCAAATTTGATATGGCAAGAAAAACCGGTACTTTTAAATTTTTCTCACAAATAACACCCGCACGACATTCTGCGAAATTCTGAAGGTACCCACGTGACCACTACTTTTTTTCTCTTCAAAATAATTCTGCAAATAACTATTTTGAAAAGAGTAAATTTCCATCGTTTTTAAAAATATATCTGTGATGGTCGCCAGACAGTATCGTTTGGATGTTTGGTGTAGAATAGCCCAGTGGGAAAAACAACAAATGTCTGAGCATTCTTTGACGCTCGGGCAATTTCGAAAGCATTTGTTTGTTAGCAGCAGTTCAATTAGGCCCTTGTCTTCATGCTTAGGCCCAGAAACAAAACACAAGTAATCAAAGTAGTCCTAAGAGTCATGCAGTCTCGCTGTTTCAAGGCTAGTGGAGCCTAATTTAGTGCAAGCTTCACCATATTGTCACGGGGTCGTGACGTGGCCGAAGACAGGAGACGTCGTGTTGGGATTTAACTGTTTATTTGGGCGAACCTGTGCCCGGTAAACGGAAAGTCCAATTACAGCAGCAGTCTCGCACAAGTAGCAGTCTCGGACTGATTGCGGCGAACGGAGCGTCGGCCTTCGATCAACAACTGACAAGCGGCGAAGCGCGTCGGCATTTATACTCTTGCCGTCGAATGTTCTAGCGTTATCGCTGGCGGTGGCGTAGGTTCCAGAACAATCTGTACCGTTCGCACAGTGGGCGTGATCTTATCGAAATGATCTACTACAGTCTGGAACCTTCTCGAAAACTGCAGGCGCGGTTTGCACTGAGAATCGTGTGGTGTTTTGGGACGATAACAAAAACTTGGGAAATAGAACGTGGCACTGCCCCCTCTGAAAAAGGGCATCGTCCCGATGCTTTAACTAAAGATGAAGGTACAATAATATTGCAAGAAAGTACAATGAATAAATTACGATACAACAATAATACAAAAAACACTGTTTCAGTTTGTTAACGCGCATGAAACGGCTTGAGGCGCGCGACATGGACGACTTCAGGTCGCGATCGGCGTCGTTGAGAGTTCGTGATGCCGTCGGGGACAACCTCGTAATCAAGTAGGCCGAGACGTTGAACCACCCTGTACGGTCCGAAGTACCGTCGCAGAAGCTTTTCGCTTAGTACACGTCGGCGTATCAGCGTCCACACCCAAACACGTTCACCGTGCTGGTATTCCACGAAGCGTCGTCGAAGGTTGTAACAGTGGCTGTCGGTCGTCTGTTGATACGGAGACGCGCGAATGGTCGGGCTTCTTCGGCGGGTTGAAGGTACTCGCTCACATCGAGGTTTTCTTCGTCGTTGACGTTGGGTAACATGGCATCGAGCGTCGTTGCCGGGCTCCTTCCGTAGACCAATTTGTATGGAGATATCTGCGTCGTCTCCTGCACCGCCGTGTTGTATGCGAAAGTCACATACGGAAGAATGGCGTCCCCCGTGTTGTGTTCGACATCGACGTACATTGACAGCATGTCAGCGATCGTCTTGTTAAGCCGCTCGGTGAGGCCGTTGGTCTGTGGGTGGTAGGCTGTCGTCCGGCGGTGGTTTGTTTGGCTGTATGCCAAGATCGCTTGAGTTAAGTCGGCAGTGAATACCGTTCCTCTGTCGGTGATAAGGACCTCCGGGGTGCCGTGACGTAGGACGATATTTTCGACGAAGAACTTAGCTACCTCGGATGCACTGCCTTTTGGCAGGGCTTTTGTCTCGGCGTAGCGGGTGAGGTAGTCGGTGGCTACCACGATCCACTTGTTTCCGAAAGCCGACGTCGGGAACGGCCCCAGTAGGCCCATACCAATCTGCTGGAAAGGTCGGCAAGGTGGATCAATTGGCTGCAGAAGTCCCGCTGGCCCTGTCGGTGGTGTCTTGCGTCGCTGACAGTCCCGGCATGTCCTCACATAATGAGTGACGTCGGTGATAAGACGTGGCCAGTAGTACCTTTCCTGTATCCTCGCGAGCGTGCGAGAAAAACCGAGGTGCCCTGCCGTCGGATCGTCGTGCAGGGCCTGCAGGAGTTCTGGTCGCAGAGCTGAAGGCACCACAAGGAGGTACTTAGCTCGAAGCGGTGAAAAGTTTTTGTTTTGTAGGAGACTGTTTCGTAGAAAGAACGACGCAAGTGCGTGCACGCTTGAATACCTTCGGGACTTCGGCGGTCCTGCCTTCGAGGTATTCTATTAGGGCCTTAAGTTCCGGGTCGGCCCGCTGTCGTTCAGCGAAGTCGTCGGTAGTTATCGTTCCCAAGAAGTAGTCGTCATCCGAGTCGTCGGGTAGCGGTTGGTCGACAGGCGCACGAGAGAGACAGTCGGCGTTGGAGTGTTTTTTGCCGGTCTTGTAGATGACAGTAATGTCATATTCTTGAAGTCTCAGGCTCCATCGTGCGAGGCGACCTGAAGGGTCCTTCAAGGTGGCTAGCCAACACAAGGCGTGGTGGTCGCTCACAACTTTGAAGGGCCTGTCGTAGAGGTAGGGGCGAAATTTCGACGTAGCCCAGATGATGGCGAGGCACTCCTTTTCTGTTGTGGAATAATTTGCTTCTGCTTTGGATAGTGATCGGCTGGTGTAACTAATAACCCTTTCAAGTCCGTCAGCCCTCTGCACAAGAACGGCGCCAAGACCTACGCTGCTTGCGTCAGTATGTATTTCTGTCTCGGCGAATTCGTCGAAATGGGCAAGTAACGGAGGCGTCTGGAGCCGATGTTTGAGCTCCTGAAAAGCGTGTTCCTGTGGTGTTTCCCACTTGAACTCCACGTCGGCCTTGGTAAGATTAGTGAGAATATCGGCGATTCGGGCGAAGTTTTTCACGAACAACCCATAATAGGCGCACAGGCCCAGAAATCGGCGCATGGCTTTCTTGTCAGTGGGCGGCGGGAAGTCGGCGATGGCGGCTGTTTTCCGTGGATCGGGAAGAACTCCAGACTTCCTGATAACGTGCCCCAGAAACAAGAGCTCCTCATACGCAGATCTGCACTTTTCTGGCTTCAGTGTGAGTCCGGAAGTCTTGATGGCTTGAAGTACAGCTTCAAGGCGCCGAAGATGCTCGTCGAAACTCGAGGAAAACACGACGACGTCGTTCAAGTACACAAGGCAAGTCTGCCACTTCAATCCTGCCAGTACTGTATCCATAACGCGTTGAAAAGTTGCAGGCGCTGAGCAAAGGCCGAAGGGCATCACCTTAAACTCGAAGAGGCCGTCCGGTGTTATAAACGCCGTCTTCTCTCGGTCTCTTTCGTCTACTTCGATTTGCCAATAGCCAGTCTTGAGGTTTATTGACGAAAAGTACTTGGCGTTATGGAGCCGATCAAGTGCGTCGTCTATTCGTGGGAGAGGATACAAGTCCTTTCTTGTGATTTTGTTCAGGCGGCGATAATCGACGCAGAAACGCAGGGTCCCATCCTTTTTCTTCACTAACACCACGGGGGATGCCCATGGACTCTTGGACGGCTGGATAATGTCATCCCGCAGCATTTCGTCAACTTGTCTCTTCCTGGCCTCACGTTCTCGCGTTGAAACCCTGTACGGACTCTGACAGAGTGGTCTGGCATTTTCTTCGGTTATGATGCGATGTTTCGTGATTGGGGTCTACCGAATTTTTGATGACGACGAAAAGCATTCTTCTTATTCCAGGAGCAGGGCCTTGAGCTGTTCTTGCTTATTGTTCGGAAGTTTGGGATTGACGTCGAAAGCTATGGGAGGGACTTGGTTCCTCTGAGCAGGTTCCGCAACATCGGCGAGGGCGAAAGCACTGGTGGCTTCGACAATTTCTTCGATGTATGCGACCGTTGTTCCTTTGTTCACATGTTTGTACTCATTGCTGAAATTCGTGAGCATAACCGTTGCTTTGCCTCCCCGCAGCTCTGCAATTCCTCTTGCGACGCAAATATTTCGGGTGACCAACAGATGCTGACTGCCTTTAATGACGCCTTCCAAGTCAGGTGATTGAAGAGCGCCGATTGAAATAATGACACTCGAGCGAGGCGGAATGGTGACTTGTTCTTCCAGCACATTCAAGGCATGGTGTCCTGACGGCGTGCGCGGTGGTAGTGCTTCTTGTGTGGATAACGTTATCGACTTTGTTTTAGGTTGATGACAGCACCATGGAGGCATAAGAAGCCCATGCCAAGGATGACATCTCTCGAGCAACGCTGTAGGATTACGAAGTCTGTAGGATAAATACGGCCGTTAATTGTGACTCTCGCTGTGCAGATTTCTGCAGGCGTTACGAGATGACCTCCGGCTGTACGGATTTCAGGGCCTTTCCAAGCTGTCCTAACATTCTTCAACTTCGCGGCGAACGACCCACTGATGACAGAATAGTCGGCTCCAGTATCGACGAGAGTGGTCACACTGTGGCCGTCGATAAGAACGTCGAGGTCACTAGTTCGCCGTCTTGAATTACAGTTAGGGCGTGGCGTCGGGTCACGGCTGCGTCGGCTTGTTCCGGTGCTTCCACGTTGCGTCGTCAGGCCACCTTCATTAGGTGAGCTTTCGTCGTCGGGGCTTTGCCTGGTTGGCGTTGTGTTCGGAAAGCTCCGTCGCGGCATCATCGTCGTCGGAGGATCTTCGGTAGTTCGTCACACAGCAACCGCACCTCCTCCGGTTGCTGCCCTTAGTTTCCCAGATACGGGCTAGGGGACCGGCCCCGTGTTGGGCCAGAGTACTGCCGGTGGTGCGGTGACGTGCGGAGGCTGGGCGACGGCGAACGGGCAGGCCTTCGTGGTGTCCACCGAGTTCCTGTCAGGTAGTCGGCGATGTCACGTGGTCGTTCTCCTGGCTGTGGACGCGGTGCATTGACGGCGAAGCCACGCAGTCCCATCTGTCGGTACTGGCAACGGCGGTATGTGTGTCCGGCCTCGCCACAGTGGTAGCAGAGCGGGCGATGGTCAGGGGTACGCCAGACGTCAGTCTTCCTCGGTGCACTGCGCTGGGCCGCTTGAGAACGGTATGACGTCGGTAGGGGGTGGTGGCGGTGGTGGCGTCTGTCGACGGAAGTGCGATGGGGCGGCATTTTGGCGTGGACGGGGAGGAGCGTTGTGGCGCAGTGCAGCGGCGTAGCTCATAGCTTCCGGCTCGGGCAGCGGTGCGTGGGGAATTTGAAGCGATTGCCGAACTTCTTCTCGCACAATGTCGGCGATTGAATGCACTTGAGGCTGCGCCGAAGGCAACAGCTTGCCCCGCACGATCTCTCGGATCGTTTCACGCAGGTCTCCGGAGCTACTTTCTTGAGCAGCAGCGCAGTCTCGGTCAGGCGACGATTATACTGTCTGATGCGCATGTCCAGGGTCTTTTCAATAGTGGTCGCTTCAGCTACAAATTCTTGGACGGTTTTCGGTGGGTTTCTCATCAGTCCCGTGAAGAGCTCTTGTTTTACCCCTCGCATGAGGAGTGAGTGAGTGAGTGAAACAACTTTATTCGGTCCACAATAGACGCGAGTAAACTCAGCGTCACCTGGCTAGGCCCACTCGGGGACCATCAGGTTAAACCTGACGGCCATCGCGCGGGCCCTCTGGACGGCCAGGATTTGAGAGGTCTGGTCCTGGGCCTTAATGAGTCGCTTCATTTCCTCTTGGGTGAAAGGGGGACCGGCATAGGCGCAGCCCCACAGTACATGGAGGAAACGAACTTTTTTCTCCTCAGGCATGCCTGGGTCAGCGTGACGGAATAGCCGGGTCATTTCTTCTGTGAAAATGGCGACATTTTCATTTGGTTGCTAAACCCGGGTCTCTAATAAAGCAGCGGCCTTCTCTTTGCGAGCGACGCTCGCGAACGTTTGCAGGAATGCGCCGCAGAAAACATCCCACGTTCGGAGCGTGGACTCCCGATTTTCGAGCCAGGTCCTTGCGGTGTCTTCCAAATAGAAGAACACACGACGCAGCTTTTCGTCATGGTCCCAAAGGTTGAGGGCGGCCACACGGTCGTATGTTTCTAGCCAAGACTCCGGGTTTTCGAACGATGACCCATGGAAAATTGGTGGTTCCCTGGGTTGATGCATGACCATCGTGGCCTGGGACACTGCGGTTGTCATTGTCGCTGCAGTCGCAGTCATGGCCTTGGTCTTCCGCGCCTTGTCTTGTAGAAGCCCGTACTCCGGTGGTAGCCTTTGCTGTCGGCGGCTCTTTCGCTGCTCCTGGTTGGCATTGGTGTCTTCTCCGCGACGTGGGCTGGGTTCACGGCTGGACGGGGGCGTCCGGTACATGAACGAAGCAGCACCTCCACCAGATGTCACGGGGTCGTGACGTGGCCGAAGACAGGGGACGTCGTGTTGGGATTTAACTGTTTATTTGAGCGAACCTGTGCCCGGTAAACGGAAAGTCCAATTACAGCAGCAGTCTCGCACAGATAGCAGTCTTGGACTGATAGCGGCGAACGGAGCGTCGGCCTTCGATCAACAACTGACAAGCGGCGAAGCGCGTCGGCATTTATACTCTTGCCGTCGGATGTTCTAGCGTTATCGCTGGCGGTGGCGTAGGTTCCAGAACAATCTGTACCGTTCGCACAGTGGGCGTGATCTTATCTAAATGATCTACTACAGTCTGGAACCTTCTCGAAAACTGCAGGCGCGGTTTGCGCTGAGAATCGTGTGGTGTTTTGGGACGATAACAAAAACTTGGGAAAGGGAACGTGGCAATATTTTAAAAAGTCACATTCAACCAACAGGTTTTGGAGGCGCAGTGCATTTTCAGCTAAATTGTTTCACACCAGCTACTTAGATAAAAAGCGGCAAGTAGTGGTAAAAATACCATCTTAAAAGCATTGTAGGTAATAACAAAAAGGTCTGCTTTCTTTTTTTGTGTGGTGCTTTGCCTGAACACTGTGCTTTTTGTGGTATAGTTCATTGACTAGTGAACATAGGCCATAAAAACTAACATTAGCCATGTTGAGGTCAATTTCTTGGTTATAGTCATAGTAGCCATATTAAAAATTATGACTTCAAACTTTATTGTTCTTTTGAAAATTTTTTCTTGCATAATGATATTTCAGAGTCTTAGTCAATTTTCTTATAAGAAAACGTGATGTCATAAAAGGGTCACTTTTTATGAAGTCGTTCAGTTTTACCTTACCTTTTACATTCCTAATAGAGCAGTTATTTTCAATATCGGTATTCAAAATGGAATGAGCATGCTGTATGTAGTAAGGTGTAAGCACTTACAGATAGCACATGCACCCAGCTTTTCTGTTGGCAGTTTACTTCTGTTATTCTTGATTGATATGTGGGGTTTCACGTCCCAAAACCACTATATGATTATGAGAGACGCCGTAGTGGAAGGCTCTGGAAATTTCTACTACTTGGGTTCTTTAATATGCACCCAAATCTGAGCACACGTGCCTACAGCATTTCTGCCACCGTCGAAAAGCAGCCGAGATTCGATACCGAGACCTGCGGGTCCGCAGCCGAATTTCTGTTCCTCTTGCTCCCCTATTTCTGTGCAGTTTGGTTATAGTAGTCTGGCTTGCACAGATTTTTAATGGCACCTGACTGATCCTGCTTGCTTTCATGGTGATTTTAACCTTCATAATTATCATAGGTTTACCTCTCAAAACTGTCAAGGTGCTAATTTTGTGCACAAATTGAATAGTATAAAGGCAGCAGATGTACATGCACACACTAATAAACGTACATTGAGAGCTTTCACTGGTAGTTCCTAAAGTTTTACTGTGCAGGCAGCAGTTAAATCATAATTCTATAAGGACATAACAGTAGATTATCTCTACCATTGAAAATCGTGACAACCTAGTTATTTTCACTGTGATAAGCATGCCGTTTTCTTTATTATGACAGAACTAATTTATACTCCTATTTCTTCTATTATTCACATATGCATACCATGAAGGATTGTGTGCCTTACATTTTCAGTTTCATTCTGTGTGTTATACTTCTTGTGCATGTGAACTAAGGTGCTGACATGTGTCTCTGACATTATTTGTGTCAATTATTTACATTTCTAGGTGCCTATGAAGGCCACATAAGTTCTATGGCAGTGGCCTCCCAAATCTACAGTGGTGCCGGAGCCTCAAGAGCATTTCGCCGATCTCCACAAGGCGTTCATGATATAAACACAGCGCCACACTTTCACAGTGCTATGATTATTATTTATGTTTAAAGATTTCATTCCAAAATTGCTGTTACATTGGGTTTTGTGCCACCATCCTGTGGATTATTGTGTACCATCAACCCTGCAATGTCGCTCTTCACAGCTGAAGCATACACACAAATAAAAAAATATATTGATTGTAGCAGGGCTGAAGTGTATAATAATGTTTCTCTATTGCAAATAATAACTTTATGAGTTCTTTAAGTCTTGCATGGAACACTGAAATAATGTGTTGCAATGTAACCACCATTTATGATCGCTAGCATGTTAATTTAGTAGCTTTGTAACCTATTTTAGTTAAAAGCTAATTTTGCTTCCGCGAGACGACAATTAGAAAGATGTCGATGATTCAATCCCTCATCATGCATATTTAGGAATTATTGTGATTTGTACACAGTATTGCATGTACTCAAGATGTGGACGTCTATTCAATTTACACATTATATTGCTTTGCACTAGATTCGGACGTAACATGCACACATTTCAGTTTTTCTGCATGATAAGTCTTTCCATAAAATGCGGAGTCCGCATCATGTGTCTCTCCATAAAATTCGGAGTCCGCATCATACGTCTTCCACATTCCAATAATTCTGTACTTGAGGTCTCCGCATCATACGGAACGTTTCAGTAGGGTGCAAGGGCAACTCAAGCCAAGAGCGCCAAACACACTGTTTTGGTTATTAGATCATAAAAAGTCTACTCAAGGTCGCAAGAATAAAAGAGTGGTGCAAAGGGCTTAAACTCAGGTGCAGTGACTATGTGTGATGGGTTCAAAACGGGCTATGCTCATGGGTTTACAAAGTCATTCAGTGTCGGCAACGGTCCTTGTCAGGACAAAGAGTGCGTGCTGCATGACATTTCTTGAAGAAGTCTCAGCGGTTCCCTCAGGATTGAGAGGAGGCGGAGATTAGTGAGAATATGTTATGAATTGTAGGAAGCCTACACTAGCTAAAAATTTTAAAACCACTTTTGGGGAAACATGGGATCGTCTACAAGAAACAATTGCGGGTGACGCGGAATCTGGCATTTGTATACTTTTGGGAAGTGACACAGTCTTTCTGGTTCGATGTACGGACAGATAATAAGAACGTGAATGACAGACGGTGCATCACCACATTTTGCACAATGTGGTGCTTGAATGTTGTTTAAAAGGTGCGAGTGTGTTGCATGTGTATGACTGATCCTGAGTCTGCACAGTGCAACCTCTTGATGCCTGTTACGTTTCAGGGGCGAAGCTCCTTATAGCAGCACCCGTTGGTCCTTCGTAACCGTTGTAGTGTGTAAAAAGTATACCATTTTGACCTCCAAGGTGGTGCCAGTGAGAGATTTCTGCTCTGCATTGTTGAACAATAAAAAATAGTGCTCAATGTACAAGCCAATCACTGCTAATGGGGAATGAGAGACAGGAGCATTCGGCTTTCAGTTAATGCGCACGCTGAGATCCCCATTAGCAGCCATTGGCATGTACATTGAGCACTATCTGGCAAGAAAGGGTCGCTACGTTATAGTCGCTGGGTGTAACCTCCTTAGTTTTAGAAAGGTTTAGCGATCGTTGAGCCGCAGTGCCAAGAATACCATAAACTAGTATATACTGCCACATGGTTTTGCTTGGGTGAGATCGAAGAGTGAAAGAAGACAAAGACAATCTCTCTGAGCCGCTGCTCGAGTAGTCGACTAAACGAGCCCATTTTTATCAAGTTTGTCAAGAGTAACGTGACAAGACTGGTGGAGTTGCTGGGTACGACGTCTCGCAATCCACCCGATGCCCAAGACCCCGTCCAGCAGCCGGAATACAAGCCCTGCACCCGTGGACACTCCTGTTCATAGAGTAAGCCACCGCCAACGAGGCCTACCACCTGAGACACCAACCGCTGACGCAGCGACTATGACTTCGACACAAGATCCCATGCAAGCTCCGACACCTTCCACGCCGATCTACTGCACCGTCCAGAACCCGCTCATGCCTAGCCCCTTTCACAGAGAGCAGCATGAAGATGTTGACGACTGGCTGAGTGAGTTCGAACGTGTCGCAGCGATCAATTACTGGGATGATGCCGCGAAGCTCCGGAACGTGTACACGTGCCTAAAAGACGGTGCCAAGACGTGGTTTTTGAACAGGGATGATGTTCTGACATCTTGGCGCGAGTTCCAGCGTCGCCTCCTGGAGACCTACAGGAGTCCCGACCGCCGCGAACGGGCGGAGCGTGCACTACAATCACGCATCCAGATGCCCAACGAGACCGTCTCGATGTACGTCGAGGACATGACACGGCTTTTCAAGCGAGCGGATCCTGCTATGGCAGAAGAAAAAAAGTTGCGCCACCTCATGCGTGGTGTGAAGGAACAACTTTTTGCTGGTTTGGTGCGTAGTCCCCCTAAAAGTGTTTCTGAGTTCCTTACTGAAGTGGCAACAATGGAGCAAGTACTGCACCAACGGTCTGCCCAGTTTGACCGTCAAGTGAATGCTGCCTCAACTCCCGAAATTTTCGCCACCCCTGGGAGCGAGAGCCCCGAATGGATTCGCGAGATCATTCGATCTGTCGTCCGGAAAGAAATGGAAAAGATGTACGGGACAAGGCAAATCGACGTTGGTTCTATCACCAGTGTCATCCGCGACGAGGTCCAGCAGGTGCTGCACGCCCATCGTTTTCCGTCCACGTCGGTTGATCCGGAAACGGCTCCTGTGTCTACTGACAGTCGCCGTCGTACGTACGCGGAAGCCTTGCGATCTGCCACTCCTCTTTCAGGTCAAGGAGTCCCGATCCAGCCAGTGCCGCAAGTCCCGATACAGACAGTGCCGCACGTCCCAATCCAGACAATGCCATACGTCCCGATCCAGACAATGATGCCGTCAGTCGCGATTCAGTCAGCGCACGCTGATTTGGACATCGATAGTCGCCGTACACCGACGCGCAAGTCTGATCTCTGGCGTACGCCAGACAGACGACCCCTCTGCTATCATTGCGGTGAGGCTGGTCACATTTACCGCGAATGCCCATACCGGCAACTTGGACTGGGAGGATATTCCGTCAATTCCCCTCGTCCCCGAATTGGTCAAAGGCCAAGGGATATCGAAGAGTATCTCGCGCAACAGCGTGCACCCTTTACACGACGGCAATCGCGGTCACCATCTCCGAGGAGACCCGCAGCCACTGGGCCACGTTTCGGGGTGACGGCACGGGAACGCTCCCCGAGCCCTCGTCGGGAAAACTGAAGGCAGCGGCCTTCGGGGGCAAGGTCGCTGGGACTCAAAGTGCGGAAGACCTCCCATCGATGCTTGCACGCAACGCCGAAGGCATTTCGTCAAAGAATAATCGCAGTGCCGAAGAAACGCCGACATCCGCATCCGAACTTAGTGACCGCGTGTCACTCGACATACCTGTGCTGGTTGACGGTCTTCAGGTCTGTGCATTGGTAGACACTGGTGCAGACTATTCAATCATCAGCGGGAGGTTAGCGAAAGATCTCAGGAAAGTGATCACGCCGTGGAATGGAACGCGAATTCGAACAGCTGGAGGACACGTTGTAACACCGCTGGGTCGCTGTACCGCAAGAGTGAAAATTCGTGCGTCAACGTTTGTGCTCAGCTGCCTCGTTCTTCCCGACTGTTCGCGTTAGCTGATTATCGGCATGGACTTCCTTCGGGAATACGGTGCCATCATAAATCTCCGTGAGCGCATCGTGACCTTCTCGACTCAAGGCGCAACAGATCGAGACGCTGATAACTGCCGTAGACTTGCGCTGCGTGTTGCTGACGACAGTGTGACGCTGCCACCTCGAGCCACTGTTCTCATCGAAGTCACTTGTGAAGACTTCCAAGACGGCGACGTGGTAGCTGAAAGCAACTTATCACTTCTGCTGCTCCAAGGTGTATGCGCCGCCCGAAGTGTTGTGCGCATCCGTGACGAATAGTCAACGATACTAGCTACGAACTTCAATTACGAGCACCGGCATCTTTTTCGTGGAACCACCCTAGCTTATGGAGAACCTGTTGCCGACGTCACGGAGTGCTTCGCGTCCGAGGAAACGCATGAGGATGAGGAATTTCTAGACCACATCGACATTAATTCGACGCTGTCAGACGAGAGAAAGGCTGCACTTCACGACCTTTTAAAGGAGTTTAGATCTTGCTTCGCCTCTTCTTCTTAAGTCCGTCAAACACACCTCACGAAGCATCGAATTATTACCGACGATGATGTCCGCCCCATCCGGCAGCAGCCTTATCGCGTTTCTGCCAAAGAACGCGAGGCTATTCAGACACAAGTAAAAGAGATGCTCGATGACGGGATTATTCAACCATCCAGCAGCGCTTGGTCCTCGCCAGTCGTTCTAGTAAAGAAAAAAGACGGAACGCTGCGATTCTGTATTGACTACAGGAAGCTTAATAGCGTCACAAAAAAGGACGTCTACCCGCTTCCACGGGTCGACGACTCCCTCGACAGGTTACGACGTGCGAAGTATTTTTCGTCCATCGATCTAAGGAGTGGCTATTGGCATATTGAAGTGGATGAACGAGACCGAGAAAAAACCGCGTTTGTGACTCCAGACGGACTTTACGAATTCCGAGTTCTTCCCTTCGGCCTCTGTTCTGCACCAGCCACTTTTCAGAAGATGATGGACACAGTTCTCGCTGGCTTGAAGTGGCAAAGCTGCCTTGTCTACCTCGATGATGTGGTCATCTTTTCCGAGAGCTTTGAAGAACATCTGAAGCGTCTGAGAAAGGTTCTGGAAGCCATTCGCACAGCTGAACTTACGCTGAAACCCCAAAAATGCCATTTCGGCTATGAAGAGCTGAAATTTCTGGGACATGTCTTAGTGCAGATGGAGTGCGACCTGATCCAGACAAAACTGCTGCTGTCGCCAACTTTCCCTGTCCCATCAGATAAAAGAGCAGTACGCCGTTTCCTCGGCTTGTGCGCGTATTATCGCCGATTTATCGCCAACTTCTCTAAGATAGCTGAACCTCTTACGCGACTCACCCGAGATGACGTACCCTTTACTTGGGGCGCAGAACAAGATACAGCGTTCACAGAGTTACGACAGAGAATGCAAACAGCCCCTGTTCTTGCCCATTTTGATGAGGACGCTGCTACAGAAATTCATACAGATGCCAGCAACGTCGGACTTGGCACTGTCCTTGTACAACGACACGGCGGCGTTGAGCATATGATAGCTTACGCCAGTCGTACTCTTTCTCGAGCTGAGACCAACTATTCTACGTCAGAAAAAGAATGCCTCGTAGTCGTGTGGGCGACGACCAAATTTCGGCCTTACCTCTACGGTCGTCCCTTCAAAGTGGTGACTGACCACCACTCGCTCTACTGGCTGGCAAATCTCAGAGATCCATCCGGCCGTCTCGCACGGTGGAGTTTGCGTTTGCAGGAGTTTGATATTACGATTGTGTACAGGTCAGGGCGCAAACACGAAGACGGCGACGCGCTTTCTCGAGCACCTGTGGGGAACGCTGTCAGGGGCTCCGAAGATGAAGATGCCTTTCTCGGAGCAGTTAGTGACTCCGAATTTATGTCAAAGCAGCGGGCAGACGATGAATTACGCCCAGTCATTGATTCCCTGGAAGGCCGCAACTCTCAGGTTCCTCAACACATTGCTCGCGAACTGTCCTCTTTTTGTCTAAAAAGAGGCATTCTTTACAAGAAAAACGCCCGTGGTAGCGACAAAGCATTCCTACTCGTTGTTCCTACCGACATGCGTTATGAAATCCTCCTGGCGTGCCACGACGAGCCCACGTCAGGACATTTGGGCTATTCGCGAACTCTCGCCCGAGTACGCCAACAGTATTACTGGCCGCGACTATCAACTAGTGTACATCGATATGTGAAAGGCTGCCGTGAGTGCCAGCACCGCAAGACTCCGCCTGTGAGACCCGCGGGTCTGCTCCAGCCGATCGCACCACCACGGACACCGTTTGACCTCGTGGGAATGGACCTCCTCGGGCCCTTCCCTTTGTCGTCCTCTGGGAACAAATGGATTATAGTTGCGACAGATTATCTTACGCGTTATGCTGAAACAAAAGCGTTACCCCGTGGCACGGCCTCTGAAGTCGCGCAGTTCTTCGTGCACCAAATCGTCCTACGGCATGGTGCCCCGTCATGCGTGATTACGGACACAGGGACGTCGTTTACAGCACGAATGATGGAGGACATTTTTAAACTGAGCTGCACAAGTCATCGAAAAACAACGGCTTATCATCCGCAATCCAATGGACTGACAGAGAGGCTTAACAAGACCATAGCGGACATGCTGTCAATGTACGTGGACGTACAACATAAAACCTGGGACGAGATTCTTCCATACATCACGTTTGCTTATAATACGGCAACGCAAGAAACAACGCGATTTCCGCCTTTCCGACTTGTTTACGGACGCAACGTGCGAACCATGCTCGATGCTATGCTTCCGTGCGACCAAAGCAATGAACTTGCTCAAGATGCTGAGCAATACACTCAATACGCCGAAGAAGCTCGTCAGCTAGCTCGCATAAACACCAGTCACCAACGAGATGCAGACGCACGACGTTACAACCTCCGCCATCGAAATGTCACCTACCACCCTGGGGACCGAGTGTGGGTGTGGATCGCTGTCCGGCGACCAGGCTTATCCGAAAAACTCCTAAGCCGTTATTTTGGACCGTACAAGGTTCTTAGACGAATCACAGATCTTACCTACGAGCTATTTCCGGACGGCGCAGCGTCTTCTCGTCGACAGCTTCGGCCCGAAACCGTGCATGTCGTTCGGCTGAAGCCCTACTTCACACAGTAGCCCTTGTGGTTTCACGTGCTACGACATGCCGTGACATTGCGTTGCTGCTGCTGTTTGTGTTCTCCTGTGTTTTTATGCCTTTTCTTTTTGCGCTTGGCGGAAGCGTTGGCGAAACTTCCTCATTTGCGCTGCGAGTAGTGACACTCTCCCTCTTTTGGTTCTCTATATCTGCGTGTGTATACCTTCATTTTTTTATTTACGAGCATCGAGTCGATGCTTTAAAAGGGGGGGGGGGGGACTATTGCCACACGGTTTTGCTTGGGTGAGATCGAAGAGTGAAAGAAGACAAAGACGATCTCTCTGAGCCGCTGCTTGAGTAGTCGACTAAACGAGCCCATTTTTGTCAAGTTTGTCGAGAGTAACGTGGCAATACCATGAACTCGAGGTGGTTAAAGGTGGGAAGTAGATGGCAAGCGCAAGCCGTCAGAAAGTAAAAGCCGAATTCTCCTGACTCTCATTTTCCATTAGCAGCCATTAGCATGTACATTGAGCACTATCTGACAGGAAATGGTTGCTACGTTATACTCGCTGGGCGTATCCTTCTTGGTTTTAGAAAGGTTTAGCGAGCGTTGGGCCAAAGTGCCATGAATACAGTGAACTAGTACATACCATGAACTCGATGTGGTTAAAGGTGGGAAGTAGACCCGAAGTGCAAGCCGTAAGAAAGTGTGCGTGTGCCACTTCTCGTTTAGTCTTTAGAATGTCCGCTTGATGGCAGTGCTTCTATATGGGGAGTATAGACATTAGGTCCGAAGTCTATGCAGGCTTTGAGAGAGGCAGTGAGCAAAATAATAATTGATGGAGAAGTTCCCGATGGATGGAAACTTAGCAGGATGAGAATAATCTATAAAGGAAAGGGGGACAAAGCTGACATAAACAACTACCGTCCTATAACAGTGACATCAGTGGTCTACAGGCTGGCGATGCAGATTATAAAGGAAAGACTGCAGGTATGGATAGAGGATGAGGGGGTGCTGGCGGAACTGCAGAATGGGTTTCGGAAACACAGGAGGTTGGAAGACAATCTGTTCTCACTGACGCAGTGCATCGAAATAGCAGAAAAGGAACACAGGCCCCTATGGCTAGCATTTTTGGATATCAATGGAGCGTACGACAGCGTAGTTCAAGAGAAATTGTGCGGAATACTGGACACACTAGGCGTGGAACATGTAGTCACTAATTTTTTAAAGAATATCTATGAAAGTAACAAGGTAGTTATAAAGTGGAAAAAACGGGCATCTAAGCCCACAGAGGTGAAACGGGGGCTTAGACAGGGGTGTCCTCTGTCACCATTGTTATTCATGATGTACATACAAGGATTAGAGGCCCAATTAGAGGGAAGTGGGTAGGGATTCAACCTCTCTTTTGTCAAAGAAGGAAAACTCATTGAACAGGCACTACCCGCATGGATGTACGCAGATAATATAGTGCTAATGGCCGACAACAAGGAAGATATGCAGAGATTGGTGGACATCTGCGGTAATGAGGGAGATAGGTTAGATTTCAGATTCAGTAAGAAAAAATCAGCAGTCATGATTTTTAACGAAAATGAAGGTAGTAAGCTTTTAATACAGGAGGTCACGCTACAGATAACAGATAAATACAAATATCTGGGCATATGGATAAACAATGGGGCCGAGCACCTAAGGGAACACGAAATCTACGTGTCGACTAAAGGTAACAGTAATGCAGCGGTAATCAAAAACAGGGCACTGTGGAATTACAATAGGTATGATGTTGTGAGAGGAATATGCAAAGGGGTCATGGTTCCTGATCTGATGTTCGGCAATGCGGTCATGTGCATGAGATCAGAAGTTCAAGCAAGATTAGAAATCAAGCAACGTGTAATAGGTAGGCTTGCCTTAGGAGCTCACGGGAATACACCAAATCAAGGAGTACAAGGTGATATGGGATGGACATCATTTGAGGGCAGGGAAGCTAGCAGAAAGGTAAAATTTCAGAGGTGATTGAGAGAAATGGGGGAGGAGCGTTGGGCTAGGAAGGTATTCAGCTACTTGTACATGAAGAATGTCGATACAAAATGGCGGAAGTGAACCAGAAAATTGACTGGTAAATACTTAGAAAACAGCAGGGGGCCAAACCAAAAGAATTATCGGTTAAGAAGAGGTTGAAGAAAGCTGTGACCGATATGTGGAGAATCGGCATGATTAAGATGTCCGCACTAAAGATCTATCGAAATTTTAAGCAGGAAATAGCCACGGAAAAGATCTATGATAATACTCGGGGTAGTTCCCTACTGTTTGAGGCCAGGACGGGTGTATTGCGAACAAAGACACATCGGGCCAAATACGAAGGGGTAGACACGGTATGCAGTGGGTGTGGAGAGGAAGAAGAAACTGCCGAACACTCGATGATGTTCTGTAAAGGGCTTCACCTTATAGCTCAAGATGATGGCGCAGAGTTTTTGAAAGCACTGGGGTTTAGAAAAAGTGAGGTTAAAATAAACTTTAAGCGGGTAGAACTAACTAGAAGGAGGTTAACTGATTGGTGACTAAAGTCAAGGCAAGAGTGAAAATTAAACCCTTCACTGAAAATACGAATCCTCAACCTTACTATTTAAGGGAAAAAATGAATCTAGTTTTTGGTTCATTAGGTATTACGGCTTGGTGGAGCTAGCCACCGCCCGATCTAAAGGGTACAGCCATATCCATCCATCCTTCCATCCATCGAAAATATGATGGAAAGATGCGAGATGGTGGTACTTGGAGTGTTGAATAGATGGACGAACAGACACACAGACAGATGTATGGATGGACGCATGAACGGACGCAGGGGCGGATGCATGGACAAACGCAGGGACGGACGCACGAACAGACGCACGCACGTACTGGCGGATAGGCGGTCACACAGACGGACGCGTGGACGGACGGAAGCAAGAACGAATGAAACGGACGAACGCTCTCCATCATTCACTTCATAGATATACTGCCAATTTTTTTTCAATCACATATCTTCCTATTCTTGGATTTAAAAGTGCAGTTTGCATTTGCTGCGTTCCAATCTTCTTGCCATTGTCTGCGCATTCGGGTTCTGACGAGTGGCCTCAGCTCCTCATACGGGATGCTGTCTGCGTCAACTAATGGGCGGAGTGCAGCTGACTTCGCAAGTTTGTCCGCTATCACAAAACCAGCTACGTAGCAGTTTCCCGAAACCCAGCATAGCGTAATTTGAGCTTGGGTTTGTGGGCTGACTTGATGCATTTTAGAAGTGTATTAATAACTGGGTTTTTAAGTATCTTAAAGGAGTGCAGCGCAGTCTCTGCACAGAGAATCTGTGTATATGACTGATGTTGGTTCTTTCTCCTTTAAAACGTGCCTTATAGCTAAAAGTATGCCATCGCAATCTGCAGTAAATAAGCTGGTATGTCCATTCATTTTAATTTTATTTCATTTATTGATACTGTCAGCCCTTTGCGGGCTATTACAGAACTGGAGTTGACTCATATAAAACAGAAATGTGCATAAGAGAAGCATAAGATAAAGAACCTTCACTGCTGGAACACATCATTTTAGAGCACGTACAACAAATATATCCTAATGACTAAGCATATAGTTTGAACAGAGAAGTTAGCAAAAAATAAGAAAAGAGAGCATCACTGCCGAAATACGCATCATATTCTGCGCATAATAAAACACATAAAAATATCATAGCTTAGTTACAAAGCACGTAATTCACAACATATTCACAATCTTAGCGCATGGTAACAGAGTGCACTATATGTTTTATTGCTTCTAAAAAGTGAGTAGGCGACTTGATTTTCACAACCGAATCCGGTAACGAATTCCACTGCTGAATCGCCCTGGGGAAGAAGCTCTACCTGAAACAGTCATTATTAACTTTGGGGGGCAGTATTGACATACTGTGCCTGTGTCTTGACGTTTCTTGTGTTTTGATTTCCAAGTACCTGTCTTAGCTTATTTCAACATGATTATGAACTATCATAAAAAGGAACTTCAGCCTTTTATATTCGGTGCGTTTTTGTAGAGGTAAGAGCTCTGCAAGTTTGCATAATTCGGTAGGTGAATGGAAACGACGGTATTTATTAATTATAAACCTAGAACTAAGTGGCGGTATTTTGTCGAGTTTGAAACAGTTAGTTTGGGTATAGGGATCCCACACTACTTTAGCATATTCAATTATGGGTCTTAGCAAAGTTTTATAAGCTAAAGTTTTACCTTCGGGAGAGGCACAGTGGAGGTTACGTCTCAGGCCCCATAACACTTTGTTAGATTTGGAACAAAGTTCCTCAACATAAAAATTCCAACGCAATTCGGGTGTAAATATGAGACCTAGGTATTTAAATTGCTTAGCGTGAGCAAGTTCGTGACCGTTAATACTGTACGGATAAATAGGAACGTTGTTTTTTTTCTACAAATGAACATTAGAACAGTTTTTGTTGGGTTAAGCTGCATTTGCCACTGATCACACCAGTTTTTATTTCTCTCAAATTTAAGAGTAAGTTCGGCCTGGTCGCTAGGTGACTGTACATTTTTGTATAGTATGCAATCGTCAGCCAACATTCTTATTTGGGTAGTAATATTTTTTGGCAGATCGTTTATAAACACCAGGAACAAGAGGGGCCCCAAGACACTACTCTGGGGCACCCCAGATACCACAGGCGATAAACCAGATTGGCGGTGCCCTAGTTGGACATATTGTTCTCGGCGTACAAGATAGGAACTGAACCACGGGCTGAGGGCAGAATTTTTAAAGGTACTATCCATTTTAAGTAAGAGCTTATTGTGCGACACCTTATCGAAAGCTTTTGCGAGTCTAAAAATATTATGTCAGTTTGACCACGGGTATTAACTGTGCTAGATAAGTCGTGTACAAGCTCAATAAGCTGAGTAACGGTGGATAACCTTTTCCTGAAACCATGCTGACAGAAAACAATTAAATATGTTCATTCAGATAGGTTAGCAAGTGCTTTGATACAACGTGCTCTAATATTTTTGAACAGGTGCTTGTAAGCGATATAGGTCGGTAGTTTCTAGCGTGAAATCCGGAACCGTCTTTGTGTATGGGCTTGATTTTCGCACGTTTCCAAGCACTGGGAAAAGCGCCACTATTAACGGATTGAAAAATTAATGTTAAAAATTTCGATGACCTTCGGCATCACCATCATCAGCCTGACTCGTCCACTGCAGGACAAAGGCCTCTCCCATGTTCCGCCAGTTAACGCGGTCCTGTGCTTGCTGCTGCCAATTTATACCCGCAAACTTCTTAATCTCATCTGCCCACCTAACTTTCTGTCTCCACCTAACCCGCTTCCCTTCTCTGAGAATCCAGTCAGTTACTCTTAATGACCAGCGGTTATCCTGTCTACGCGCTACATGCCCGGCCCATGTCCATTTCCTCTTCTTTATTTCGACTATGATATCCTTAACCCCCGTTTGTCCCCTAATCCACTCTGCTCTTCTTTATATGAATTTCTTTATAGATATGCCTTCGGCATATCTATAAGGACATTTATTGGGAATATTGTCAGGACCAGGAATTCTTTGGTATTTATATGAAGCAAGAGGTTTAGAACGCCCTCATCAGCGATGCTTACATCCTGGATAGGAATCGTATCTAAGGAATCGCTGATGTTGGGTACAGTACCATCATTTATTGTAGAAACTGACGAGAAGAAGGAATTGAACGCCTCTGCCTGATCCTTGCTACTTCTATGATTAGACATACTACTCAGCTTGGTCGACGTATTCACGTACCTCCAAAATTTGTCTGGGGATTCTTTCAAAAATTGTTTCTACGTTGAGTTAAAGAACTTATTTTGAGAAGTTTTCACATTTTCCCGGAGGCTTTTTTTTTAAACCTGGACGTTCTTCTTTTTCTCAATGCTTGGATTGACAGAGCATGCCTTCCGCTTGCCTTTAAGCTTTCTTTTAGCGTGTATTATATCGCGCGTAATCGAAAGGTTTCGTTTCTCACATTTTTACGACGTTTGCGAATGAATTGTTGGATGCAAAACATTATTGCAGAATGAAAAAACCACCACAGTTCTGTTGAAAGAGATGTTCGGTACATCTCTAAAAACGAATAATAGTATTGCTGAAGATGTTCTAGTATGGCTAAGTCGTTTGCGGCACTAAAATTTGGGATCATAAGTTTTTCATCATTGTGCATGATATTGACATACAGATCTAAAAACTACAAAACCATTTTATGATCAGAAAAACCGTCCTCAATTTCACACATACCAAGAAATGGGAGCAGAGATCCAGATCAGAACATCACATCAAGCACTAAAGAAGCGACTGGACCCACACGCGTCAAGATGAGACGACCTGAGTCAGATCGTAGCAGAAAGCGAGCTCTTGCAGCTGATCACCTTTAGAGACTTCGCTTACCTCTGAAGTGAGCGTCGACCAAATAATTCCATGGAGATGAAAGTCTCCTATAAGGATAATATTATCATAAAGCTTCTTAAGTTATCTAGTGCATTCACTGGGGAGTTCGGAGGTCTATACATAATACCAATGTATATTAAGCGATTACTGAGCGTGGTTTTAATCAAAATAGCTTCGACATCAGTAGCATTCGGAAGAACTATGACTAATATATTATGTTTAATTGAAATGACCACACCTCCTCCTTTTGTTTCACAGTCTCTTCTCACAATTTTTTATCTGGGAGGAGTAACCTCGGCATCCAGTACATCTTTGTTCAACCATGTTTCGGTCATTACTAAACGTCTGGATCGTGTTCTAGTACCACAGCCTCAACTTCCGCCATTTTCTTCATAATACTTCTGACAATATTATTCATTAACTTTGACCGGTTCAAACTACTCTGACACCGTCAGTCGCCATAACGACGCCTGTGTGTTGTTTCGGGAGGTGTCTTACATATGTACCTCATATTAGTATCCCTGTTCCAACCGTGGCCACATAATTTATTTTCCTTTTGTCAAAAATAAGCTAACCGTGGCCCCCGTTTTTCTCTCCTCAGCACTAGACTTCCACAGCCTTCTGCGTATCTCAGCAACTCGTTTAGAAAAATCTTCGTTTATGCTGACCTCCTTACCATGTAGTTTGAAACAGTTTCGTAGGATACTATAGTCTTATCTCTGAAATCTGAAACTCTCAGGATAACGGGCCTCTCTTTGCCCCCCTGTTTTGCTCCTAAGCAATGAATTTGTTCAACTGAGTTAATTTTAAGGTTTAGCAGCTTATAAAAAACGTCGACATTAACCTTCTCAAGTAAAACATCTTCAGTTTCATTCATGTCTTCTTTTATCCCTCGGAGAATAAGATTATTCCGCCGAGAGCAGTTTTCGAGATTGTCAAGTCGCTTGAGGAGAGCATTCCTGTCGGTGCACGACTTAGTAACGAACTCATCACCTTTTTGACTAACAGTTGCTATAAAGGTGTCGGCTTCACTGGCAAACTTCTCAAGGCTAGCGAGCATGAGTGGGGCTTCGCCCAGAATTGCTAGTTTTTCCTCTATTTTCGAAAGCCTGCCCTCTACCCGAGCCTCAAAGATGATTGTTTTTTTTTCTAATTTGGTTACTTTCTCCAGGTACGCCTTTTGTGTCTTAATTATTTCGTTAAGCTTTTCATCAGTGATAGGCCCGGGGTTTTCTTCAACATCACCCAAACGTGACACTAGCAAGCTGGCAACGGCAAAACATTCAGATAAACAACAAAGAAGAGTATGTGGACACGCCAACACCACTAAGCACAGGTAATCACTACGAAAACAGTATTTTCGATCACCAATCTGCACAAGGAATGGGAAAGTCGGTGACATTGTCACGGCGGTGCCGCCGTGTCCACTGATGCTTGCAAAAGCGAGCATCCCTTTTAAAGCATGAAAGCCAGTGGGTCCGGGATGTGCTGGCGACGTCACGGTGCGTAAAGAAGATGCGCATACTCCACGTGTGGCAGCCGCCGCAGAGGAGTGTCATCCCAGATTGCGCCTAGGACGTCGTTTGGCAGAAGCGAAGGCAATGCAGACTGGCAGTGCCCATTTGCCATGAAAATTTCAGCAGCGCTGATCCAAAAGCACCCCGCTAGAGCCTGCACAAGGAACGGGAAAGTCGGTGACATTGTCATGGCGGTGCCGTCGTGTCCACTGATGCTTCCAGAAGCGAGCGTCTCTTTAAAGCATGAAAACCAGCGGGCCCGGGATGTGCTGGTTACGTCACGGTGCGTGAAGAAGATGCGCTGTAGCCATACTCTACGTGTGGCAGCTGCTGCAGAAGAGTGTCATCCAAGATTGCGCCTAGGACGTCGTTTGGCAGAAGCGAAGGCGATGCAGGCTGGCAGTGTCTATTTGCCGTGAAAGTTTCAGCAGCGCTGATCCAAAAGCACCCAGCTAGAGCCTGCACAAGGAACGGGAAAGTCGGTGACATTGTCACGGTGGTGCCGCCTTGTCCACTGTTCTAGATTCAAAGAAAGCGGGACCATCTGCCGCACATGCGACTGCGGAGGACTTGGAGACATCAGTATAATACTCAGCAGACCGGTATTTGTCCTGCAGGTACTTGAAGTGTTAATCGATTGCGACTTGGTAGCCATCTTTTCCTACATCTAGGAATGACAAGTCACAATACCATCAAGATGACTAGCATGACGACGCCTTTACACATTGATTAGTTGAACGTAGGTGGTCTAGGAGCGCGTTGCAAGCAATAGCAGGTAAAGCGCCTGATGCATTAAAATGGCAGCATATCCACGGAGTGAATGATGGAGAGTTGGGCAAAGCATCCATCCGCCCATTCATTCTTGCTTCCGTCCGTCTATGCGTGCGCCTGTGTGGCCACCCGTGCGTCCATCTGTCCGTCCGCGCGTGCGTCTGTTCGTGCGTCCGCACGTCCATCTGTGCGTTCGTCCCTGCGTTCGTCCATTCATCCGCTCCTGCGTCCGTCCATGCGTCGATCCGTCCGTGCAGCCATTCGTGCGTCCGTCCATGCATCCGTTTGTGTGTCCGTTCGTGCACCTATTCAACACTCCAAGTACCACCATCTCACGTCTTTTCTTCATTTATTCCTCATATAGAAGCACCGCTATCCAGCGGACATTCCAAGGAATGAACGAGAGGAGGCACACGCACACTTGCTTATGGCTTGCGCTTCGTGTCTACTTCCCACCGTTAACCACCTCGAGTTCAAGGCATATACTAGTTCACTGTATTCATCTCACTGTGGCCCAACGCTCGCTAAACCTTTCTAAAACCCAAGGAGGTTACGCCCAGCGAGTATAACGTAGCAACCCTTTCTTGTCAGATAGTGCTCAATGTACATGCCAATGGCTGCTAAGGGGGAATGAGAGACAGGAGAAGGCGGCTTTTAGTAAATGCGCACGCTGCGAAGTTTTTATTGTTCAACAACGCACAGCGAAATCTCCCACCAGCACCACATTGGAGGTCAAAATGTAAGACTGGTTACACACTACACTGCTAAACTATTGCGCGTATTTATGGACACGAAAGTGGACATAGGGTCCAGGAAGAGACATTACATTCCAGCACCCTTGCAGAGAGTGACTGCAGCGCCACAGTGAGTCATGGCGCGAACTAATACGAGTGGCCGTGCCCGAGGTGCTTTTCTGATGACCACGCGTTGCCTAGGCACCCAAATCGCGCGAACATCCCTAGGCGCTTTAGTCTTTAGCGGTGCGCCGACGTCGACTGTCAACGCTTCCTCTAGTTTTGGCGAGGTTGATTTTCGTGTTGTGTGGCGGTGTGTATAGATTATGGTATTATTCCTTGCGAATCTGTTGATGTGGCAGTGATTCTCGGCCGGCCGATCCTTCAGAGGGGGGAGATCGAGCGCCGTGGGCGTTTAGTGCAAGCGGAGCGTTGAATGACCAACATCCCTCGTCGATGTGATATGCTCAAGTGCTGGCTGTCTTGTGTGTGCTGTGTGGTGGTTTGTTTGACAAATTTAGTTCCCTGCACAATTGATGATACCTTAGTGTTGGCTGGTTCATGCAAGCCGTAGCGTTGAATTACACCCGCGTAAACCCTTTCTGTGCGTTCTTGTGGTCTCTAGGATCTTAGCTGCTGGTTGCGTCAGTAGACGAGCATGCAAGAAAAACAGCTTACTACATATACAAAGCTATTCTATCAAAATTATGCTGAAAAGTTGCATCATACTGGGTAGCTATGTCTGTAATAATGGGACGTCCGCAAATAAGCATATGTACACAGAAGTACTGAAAGCTGGACCACTTGGTGGCAGTACTTCAACATATTTTAACACACCGCCCGACTATGCGGGCACAAGAGCGATTGTCCCTTCTCTATTGTCCGCGTAGTCCGGTCCTGTGTTACAATACATAGTGTGCACGTGCGTCACACAGCGCCGATTTGTTCCTTCCGAAATGCGCCACCAACAAGCCTGGGCACCGACTGACTCCGTGGCCGACCACTGACGTGTTGTTTCCTCGTGCATGCGCCCGTTCAGTTGTGCCTAATGATGCAAATTGGAACAATTATCAGCTGCTGGTGAGGCAGGTTGATATAACAGTCCACGAAGAGCGAGCAGAGCGTCAGGGTGTACCCTTTGCTGAAAGTTATTACCTAAAATTGAGAATGCACAATGCGATTTTCCAAAAAGCACCGGCATGTTTGGCTGGCACAGATTAGCAAAAACGACTTGAAGAACCGGTGATATTTGCGTCTTCAGGTGTAACTTCATTAAGGGTGAGTGCTATATCCAAGCACGTACCCGCAAACAAAGATAGGTATTGTATATAAAACTTGTCTGCGACCGCTGCGTGCACAATCAGCGTGTCAAGAAGGCGGTTAAAATTGTGAAGGCGATCGCGCCAAATCGGGTATTGCATTCAAACACACTGTGAAAGTGGATGTGAAACGCTATTCGTTCACTCGCGATTTGAAGTATAGCCGATCGGTTCGAGTTGGGCGGTCAGGTTTTTTAAAAATTGGTCGATTGATTCCCTAAAACGGTCTGCATTAATTTCAGGGACATTACTCTATATTAGCGCACAACAACAAAAGTAATATACAAGGTAAAAAATGAGTCATTACATACGCGAAAAAAGTGACCGGCATCAGCGCGGCACGCACCACGCAAAGTCTCTACCTTGCATAATATATTGATTGGTTGTTTTAACAAATTCAATCAAAGATGCTCAACATCAGCAATGTTTAAAACACTCGGGGAGCAGTAGTGCCACATTGGTGGCGTGGGCCACAGCAATATATTAAAATTGTTCTTATTATTATATCTCCTGTATACTTGCCTAGCTCTGCACGATGACTCGTTTTCGATGGGAGCTGTGCTCTTCGCTCATCCACTTTTAAAATTGCGGCTCGAGAGACTTTGAGCTTTCACTTGTTCTTAGACCACCCAAATTGGTATTGAAAGCGAGATAATAGGCCCTCGTAGATCGTGGGGGGCAGCCGGTGTACTCGGTGGCTGGTATACGTGTCACACGTTTTGATTATTCCGTTCTTGTATCGAGTGAACAAGCGAGGCCTTCCTGACCCGATGAGCTCGTTAAAGCATGACAACAAAAAACCCCACGGCTTCTCTTCAAACATCGTGCACAGCAACAGATGATGAGCCCTTAACAAACCGTGCTGCAGCACGCTAACTGCTGTAGGTACCCAGCGAGGTACCCGGGCATGGCGGGAGATGGCGACATCGGCGGAAGTGACATCACATGAACACTACGTATACGTTCAAGCACATGTATGTGTTCGGTCTTGCTAAATCAAGTATCACATGGAAACTTGAAGGACATTTCATTCTTTAAGAAGTACAATGTCATTTTCGGTCTTATTACTAGTTTTCCTGCGTGTTATTTTTTAATCAAAAGGCTGTGATGCTTACTTCACTATCAGAGTAGCACATATATCCCCGCTTAGTAGTCAGTGCACGATACAAGCTTTCGGTCTTTGTTGGCGCGTGTGCGAGATATTAAATAGCATGAAGTTACATTTCTCGGCTCGTCTATATTATAAATAACTTTATTTCTTGGGATAGGCGCAATAATAAAGTAATATGGTTCTTGTATTGAACGAAATTTTTCAAAATTTTGTTGAGTCTTGTGAAAGACAAGTCCACTTGTCAAAACGTCATCTCCAGCACCCACCCCCCCCTTTACAAAATTTTCATGGCTCCCCAATGTGTAATTTTTACTAATAAATACTAATAAAACTCTATCTAGCAAAACCATCTTAAGAAGTTTGTAATCTAACGAAGAATTTCCATTCACCGGCTAATATCTGTAGAATGTAACGTCTTCAGACCGATTTAAAGTTTTTTTAAGTGGCTATGTAAAAAAGCACTGATTTTTTATATATTTGCTGCAACAGATTTGAGTATGCGCTTTGACACTACCACATTGAAGCATTTACGTGCCCTTGCTGTACTTTTATCGAGCTGCATGCCATAAGCCTGTGCAGAAGAACAATGAATGCAGATTTTAGCAGTGCCCTTACGTTCCAGATGGTGGCAAAGGTGACGGTGGTTGCTTTTGTTATTTCAGGGCTTATGTGACAGAAGGCACTGGTCACTCCTAGACTTTTTCTAGCTTGGAATGCTCGCACAATCACTGCATTCATTCCCCTTGTCATCGCATATTGGTAACTTGTCATAGCCACATGTCTCCCTGGTCTGCATCACCCAGACATGGTGTCCATCTTCTATGTCCAATTTGCCCCTACGTATTTTTACGACACAAAGATCAGGCCAGAAGTACTCTTTGCTGTTGTAATCGGTATATGTTCTTGTAGAAGCCACAAAGATATAGCTGTTTTTAATGACAAAGTAATGAGAAAAGGGGTGTACGGGAGCTCAAAGTTTCGAGAGTTTATTCATCATATCCTGCATCAAAAATATTAGGTACACATGTGTGTAGCAAGTAAGGCACACATTGAGAGCATACTAACTAATCACACTCTGTGAACTTGTTCTCTACCTACCAGAAAGACAAAGTATCACTGACACCTAATGAACCTCGTGATTTTATACAGAATAAATTCATGCATTCTCGAGTACTTGTGTCCCTGCTTCTGCCAATAACCCAAACTTCATCCAGGTACGGCTCACACTTATGAGAATCACAATGCGTCAGCAAATGTGCCTCATCTTTATTTTTTAACGGAAGCTCATGTTTCTGTGCATGCTCATTCACGCATATTCTTGCCCGCCAACGTTCATCATGCCGTAGGATAGTGGAAATTTAAAAACGACCACGTTGACACAATTTGTGTATGATTGGCGTGCCTTTTACCATACCCACCTTTGTTGCTTCCATCAGATAGTATACATGAGAAAGCTGAGATGATTTTTGTGGCGCACAATAAAGAATCGGCATGCCATCTCTGTTTGCGACAATTTTTAGGTCGTGTGCAGCTCAGTGCATACACGATACAACCTCGGGTATTGCAGTTCTGCACTCTTGCTCTACGCTAGTACCGTGGTGTTCTTTCTTGATCGTCTGGTGGAGCAACTCAGCTACAGCGTTAAGGAGCATGTGAAGGCAAGCAACCACAGACAACCTGTCCAATTGGTTTACAAAAATCTTCCACATAACGTAGGATCACGACCCTGCACATGCACACTCTGGGCATTGTTCAGCTATCGCCCTTTTCACAGTTTCGAAATGCGTCAACTCGTATGTAAGAAATTTTTCAGCACACCTAGACAAAAAAGCCACGTCCCCAGGATTCCGGCCGACGAGCAGGAAGTGCGCTTTCCCGCACGGTGGGCGGGGCCCCGAGTCATTCTATGGGACTGGAGAGAAAAACGATAATAACTCCGCTCCCTTTCTGATTTTCTCATTGCTTTCACGGTTTCAAGTAGCAACTGTATGAACCTTTCTTCTGCTAGAGTTGCAGTATCGTAGTTGCAATAGTGCGAGTTCCCTAGCTGATTGAAAGATAATGCACAGCGCCTATGGGCGCTCTCAGAAATATCGGCTGTTTTACCGCATTTGAATCGCTGCCCTGGAGACGTGCTTGAAGATATCCAATTGCTTTCTGGAATTTAGGTACTGGCTTATGTGTAGTTCCTGATAGTATAGAGCGTGTTTGAATCTTGTGGTCAAAAAAAAGTTCCCTGGACAGTTTTGTTCAGGGTGCAACAGCCGTCAAGCCCTCGTAGCTCCATCTAGCGTTGAGATGTTGTACTCTATGGTGCCACGTAAATATTAAAATAGGGTACGCGTAAAAAGAGAGGATTCTTATGCAAGGCACATTCATGACCTCGTGAAACCATATTTAGGGTTCGTTGAGGTAAAGATCGATAGTATAGAACATCAATAGGGTATTTTAAAAAAAGACTAAGTGCACGTTTCCGAACATTCAGTGTATGTACCACATAAACCCCTGAATTGACAGCCCGTTCTCGTGTTTTACAGCTTACATGGTAGTTACAGTTGTCTACTGATTGATTAATTAGTGCTAATTAACTAACGCATCCATGGTCAGGCTTTGAAATTGAAAGTAATATTCACCGCGTGCGATATTATGGATGGTGGTACCAACACACCGTCTGCGCCGCTTAAATCCAGTATACCTTGGAGATCTGTCCTCGGGTCTCTTTTCTTTCCGGTTTACATGTCAATAATTCCACCCGTGACATTCCAGCAAATCTAAAGCTCTTTGCAGATGCCTGCGTGCTTTAAAGTAGTTAACGCTTCCAGCAACCAGGTTCTTTTAAATAACTCTTTATCTAAGATTCAAGATTGGTGCACGAAATCATCATCATCATCATCATCATCATCATCATCATCATCATCATCATCATCATCAGCCTGACTACGTCCACTGCAGGACAAAGGCCTCTCCCATGTTCCGCCAGTTAACCCGGTCCTGTGCTTGCTGCTGCCAATTTATACCCGCAAACTTCTTAATCTCATCTGCCCACCTAATCTTCTGTCTCCCCCTAACCCGCTTCCCTTCTCTGGGAATCCAGTCAGTTACCCTTAATGACCAGCGGTTATCCTGTCTACGCGCTACATGCCCTGCCCATGTCCATTTCTTCTTCTTGATTTCAGCTATAATATCCTTAACCCCCATTTGTTCCCTAATCCGCTCTGCTCTCTTCTTGTCTCTTAAGGTTACACCTACCATTTTTCTTTCCATTGCGCGCAGCGTCGTCCTCAATTTAAGCTGAACCCTATTTGTAAGTCTCCACGTTCCTGCTCCGTAGCTAAGTACCGGCAAGATACAGCTGTTATGTACCTTCCTCTTGAGGGATAGTGGCAATCTACCTGTCATAATTTCAGAGTGCTTGCCGAATGTGCTCCACCCCATTCTTATTCTTCTAGTTACTTCAATCTCGTGGTTCGGCTCTGCGGTGATTACCTGCCCTAAGTAGACATAGTCTTTTACAACTTCAAGTGCACTATTACCTATCTCGAAGTGCTGCTCCTTGCCGAGGTTGTTGTACATTACTTTCGTTTTCTGCAGATTAATGTTAAGACCCACCTTTCTGCTCTCCTTGTCTAACTCCGTAATCATGAGTTGCAATTCGTCCCCTGAGTTACTCAGCAATGCAATGTCATCGGCGAAGCGCAGGTTACTAAGGTATTCTCCATTGACTCTTATCCCTAACTGTTACCATTCTAGGCTTCTGAAAACCTCCTGTAAGCACGCTGTAAATAGCATTGGGGAAATTGTGTCCCCCTGCCTTACACCCTTCTTGATTGGTATTCTGTTGCTTTCTTTATGAAGCACTATGATAGCAGTTGATCCCCTGTAGATTTCTTCCAGAATGTTTATATATACTTCATCTACGCCCTGATTCCGCAGTGTTTGCATGACGGCTGATATTTATACTGAATCAAACGCCTTCTGGTAATCTATGAAGGCTATGTATAGTGGTTGGTTATACTCTGAGAATTTCTCTATTACCTGATTGATAGTATAAATGTGGTCAATTGTTGAGTAGCCTGTTCGAAATCCTGCTTGTTCCTTTGGTTGATCGAATTCTAATGTTTTCTTTACTCTGTTAGCAATTACCTTTGTAAATAGCTTGTTTACTACAGAGAGCAAGCTGATCGGCCTGTAATTCTTCAAGTCCTTGTCATCTCCTTTCTTATGTATTAAGATGATGTTAGCGTTCTTCCAAGACTCTGGTACTCTTCCCGTCAGGAGACACCTCGTAAACAGGCTGGCTAGTTTTTCTAACACAATCTGTCCTCCATCTTTCAGCAGATCTGATGTTACCTGATCCTCACCAGCAGCTTTGCCTCTTTGCATTCTCTCCAAAGCTTTTCTGACTTCTTCTATCATAACTGGTGGGGTGTAATCTGGGTTACTGCTAGTTCTTATAGTATTAAGGTCGTGGTTGTCTCGGCTACTGTACAGATCTCTGTAAAACTCCTCCGCTATTTTAACTATCCTATCCATATTGGTAGTTAATTTGCCTTCTTTGTCCCTTAGGGCATACATCCGACTTTTGCCTATCCCAAGTTTCCTCTTCAATGCTTTGACACTTCCTCCGTTTTTCAGAGCATGTTCAATTCTCTCCATGTTATAATTTCTTACATCGCATACCTTACGTCTATTAATCAACTTCGAAAGCTCTGCCAGTTCTATTTTGTCTGTTGTACTTGACACTTTCATGATTTGACGCTTCTTAATTAGGTTCTTCGTTTCCTGGGAAAGCTTGCCAGTGTCCTGTCTTACTACCCTGCCTCCAACTTCCACGGCACACTCCGTAATGATACTGGTCAGATTATCATTCATTGTATCTATGCTAAGGTTGGTTTCCTCACTATAGGAGCCGAGTACCTGTTCTGCAGCGACACTCTGAATTCCTGTACTTTCCCTCTCAGTGCTAGCTGATTGATTGGCTTCTTGCGTATCAGTTTCTGTCGTTCCTTCTTCAAGTCTAGGCGAATTCGAGACCGTACCATTCTATGGTCACTGCATCGTACCTTGCCAATCACTTCCACATCCTGCACGATTCCAGGGTGTGCACTCATTATAAAGTCTATTTCTTTCTTATTTTTGCCATTAGGGCTCCTCCATGTCTACTTGCGGTTTTCTCGTTTTCGGTAGAAGGTATTCAAAATCCGTAAATTATTCCGTTCTGCGAATTCTACTAGTAGCTCTCCTCTGGCGTTTCTAGTACCGATGCCATAATCTCCTACTGCCTGGTCTCCAGTCTGCTTCTTCCCTACCTTTGCATTAAAGTCGCCCATCACTATAGTATACTGTGTTTTTACCTTACTCATTGCCGATTCCATGTCTTCATAGAAGCTTTCAACTGAAGCGTCATCATGGCTGGATGTAGGCGCGTAAGCCTGTACTACCTTCATCTTGTATTTTTTATTCAGTTTAATTACGATACCTACCACCCTTTCATTAATGCTATAGTACTCCTCTATGTTGCCAGCTATGTTTCTGTGAATTAGGAACTCCACTCCCAGTTCTCTTCTGTCTGCCAAGCCCCTGTAGCAAAGGACGTGCCCATTCTGTAGGACCATATAGGCCTCATCTGTCCTCCTAACCTCACTGAGCCCTATGATATCCTATTTAACACTCTCTAGCTCCTCGAATAGTACAGCTAGACTTCCCTCACGAGATAAGGTTCGAGCGTTAAACGTTGCCAAGTTGAGGTTCCAATGGCGGCCTGTCCAGATCCAGAGATTCTTAGCACCCTCCGCTGCGTTGCAGATCTGACCGCCGCCTTGGTCAGTTGCTTCGCAGCTGCTGGGGACTGAGGGCCGTGAGTTATTTGGCGTAAGCATGTGAGAGGTGGTGGCCACATACTGCACCAGGGTGGCCAATCCTTCTCTGGTGAGGGAGTGCGTTCTCGGCGGTGTTTGCCGGTGAGGCCGCACCCCAGGCCTCTTACTGCAGTTCCATCATCACGCGGATTTTTTTTAATCCGGTTGGAAACTGCGCGGTACCGGGATTTGAACCACGGACCTCTTGCATGCGAGGCGGATGCTCTAACCACTACGGCACTACGCAGTTCTCAGTAAATAGGGCACTGTTATTGATATTATTGTTGTATTAGATGTTGTCATACTTCATCAGCTTTCACTCTGACGTATATTGTTATTTGACTTTAGTGTCCCTTTAATCAGTGATTCAAAAATTTGAACTAGCCTACAGGAATTGTACCAATTCTGTAATATAAGGCCAGCAAACCTGTGTATCTGTCATCTTGTCAGCACGAGATCCTGCACGGGGCCCTGCACCACTTGGCTTGCCATCGGGCCGTTTCCCCAGGCGTCCACGAGCAGCCATGGCCTCCAAGCGGGTGCTCACTGCATCAGGCGCACTGTCGGGTGTGTCCGAAGAATTCTCATCTTTCTTGCGTTTACCCTGAGACACCGGTGCGTTAGCCAGGAGGGCCACACCTACGTGAGCATGCTCACGTAGGTGTGCATGCTCACGAAATGTGCATGCTCACGAAATGACAGATGACCTTTAACACGAGAAAAACTTTGGTGATAACCATAACCCGCAAAAAAGATCCATTAAAAATCTAATACAACCTAGGCAATCAATTCTTGTCCTTTGTCTCGCAGTATACGCACCTTGGTCTTGTCATCACATCTGATTTAAGATGGAACGAACACGTGAGAAAAAGGCTTTGAAAATACTAGGCTACCTAAGACGGGCACTCGCTAAGGCATGCAGCGAACCTAAATGACCTCATGTGAAACGTACGCAATTCCAATACTAGAATATTCATTGGCTCTCCGGGATGCGCACACGTAAGCTAACACAGATAAAATTCAATCAATACAGCGAAAAGCTGTAAAATTCATTTTCAATGCCCAAAAGTAACACACATCTGTCAGTTCTTCTGGAAAGCGCTAAACTGGGAACCCTGGAATGAAGACATTATCACGAAATAACGAAGTTGTTCTATCTTATACATAATAATAAGCTGGCAATACAAAAAACTAATTCTATCGAACCAATCTTGCGCCACAAAACGCGTGCCTCCAATCTTGAAAGTGCGACTGCGCCCCTATATACAGGTACATTTTTTTTTCCGCACAAGCAGAAAGTGGAACAATTTGCCACCAGAGATTCTTGAAAGTGTCAATCTCAACTAGTTCCTTCGTGTGTTAGCTCTTTCACATGACTCATAACTACACCTTCATATATATTACAGTGCACTTCATTTTAATACCCGTCTTCATCAGACTGATTGCTTGAGGTTCAAAGCCTCGCTTCTGCACGATTCTTCAACGCTTCGATTCTGCAAAGTCTTGATTTATTATTGCCGACTTTATTTTTGCTACAGTTGGTATTTGAGTTCTTTTTACATTTACCCAAAGAACATAACCTAGTGGGCACTGTTTTCATAGTTTTTGTTTTGCGCTTGAGATTGTGGACCGTATTTTATGCCGGTTTTTTTTTAATCATTGCACTTTCGTTCAAAACTATCTATACTGCTGTATCTCCTACACATTGTTGCGTCCACTGCGCCACACACCCCTGCCCAAAGTCCGGCACTCTTAAATAAAAAACAAATCTCTAAATAAATAACTCCACTTCCTCGTTTTTATCACGCAACTCTCCAATTTTAACGATGTAAAAAATGGTAATGGAAGCAAGGTAAAAGAGACAGATATAATGCTGAAAGGCGAGGAGGTTAAATTTTTTAAGAACAAATAACCTTATTTGCACTGTGTTATGTCCACGGTAGCCGGAATAACAAGTGTACGTAACAAGGAACTGAGTTTATTACTTTCAAGAAAGGCATTTGTGCGCAGCATGGTCCAAATGGTCTGAGTGCTGGCTTTCGAGTCTGCTGTGAGCCATAAAAGGGATGAAGAGCACAGAGGAGAGGCAACCAGTGCGCGGGCCCACTGATTGCCCCGACAGTCACTAGTCAGTCCCCAGGCGCGCGGCGTCAAGTATCGTGGGGGGGAGGGGGAGGTCAGGTGGAGGGCAGGGCGCATCCCTGCAGCTGGCTGGAAGCGGGAATGCACGGTCTAAAGCCCCTCCATGCGTTTTTCGGTAGAAGACACGATGGAGGGGCTTTAGCTTCAACAAGCCAAAATCTCCAGCCGATTTTTTTTACGATGGGCGCCGTTCATTCGGGCATGCTATGAAACTGGCGGGCGACCACTGGTGGTCCTTTGTGGAATTACCAGCAACGCGAGGCGTCTATTTTATGTGGTAGGTTCTGGCAGGATGGCTGAGATGTGCGTCCGCAGCTTGCATGAAAACATAATATTCTCCGGTACCTGGCCCGTCTGACTCATTGCAAGTTGCTTACAAAAAGCGTGCAATGCGCCGCTGTAATGACCCCGTACTTGCAAGAGCACGTTTTAGCTCTACCACGTAGCGTTTGACCTGTCCGTTTGTGGCTGGCTGGTTCGGAGCAGATTTCACCATTGTGATGCAGTTGTCACTCGTAGCGTTTCTCTATTTTGGCTGACATGAATGCGATTCCGTTGTTTGAAACAACCTTGTGGGGTAATTTGAAAGTTTCGAACAAGAAGCGCAGGAAAGCGATGGCATCTGTCGATGTTGTTTTGTTCACTTGGTGAATTTCAACCCATTTACTGTAGGCATCCGGAATTACCAAGAATGTGTGCCAAGGTGTGATTGGTCTGCTCCAGCCCGGTGCTGGAGCTCGCATCGCACGTTGATTTATGTGGCGGGCTGTGCACTCTGCAGCTATCTCGGTGCCCTTGCCGATTCCCGGCCACCACATGTAGCTGCGGGCGCACTTCATTGTGATCACGCCTCGGTGTCCGACATGAGTGAGAGCCATTGCTCGTTGTCGAAGTGGGCCATGAATGACAACTCGTGATCCCAATTTGATACAACCACGATGACAGTTGAACTCCATTGCTCTCTTGTTAAAAGCGTTGAACTTCTCATTCTTGAAGTTTTGAAGTCTGCCCTCCATTTGGGGCGTTGTACAGTCGGAACGATGTTGGGTTTTCTCGCGTGACCTTTGTGACTTCGTCGAGCGTTAGTGGGGAGCCTTGGTAGCGCTTCAAACATGAGCACGCAGCCAATTTGAGGTGTATCCTCAATGGTTTCGCTGAGGGGTAAGCGGCTCAGTGCGTCGGTGTTAGACAGTACACTACGTCGTAGTCTTATGCTGACATCTCAATGCACCATCGGATAAACGAGGCGGAAATGGCTGTGGACTCTGCTTCTGGTGCTCTAGGATACTCAGGAGTGGCCTGTGATCAGTTAGAACAGTCACATGTCTGCCCGCGATGTACTGATGAAAATGCGTGGCTCCGCAGACGACGGCCAGTCCTTCCTGATAAACATGAGAATAATTTAGTTCCACAGGGGTTAACGTGCGGGAAGCGAATGCTAGCGCAGAGTTTTCTAGTTTGGTTTTAGTTATGTTCCACCGCAAAAAGTTCCGTTTCTGTTCCAGAGCGAAAAAAAAGTTCCCTAACGGTTCGTAATGGCTTTTATTTTTCTGCAAAACATTAAAGTTAACTATAAAACTTAAGATTTTTCCTTTAGGAACCTGGGACCGGACTAAAATAAATTACAACGTTCCTAAGGGAAGCGCAAGTAGCTTTACCGTGAGTTCGTAACCAAATAACGCAAACAAGTGCTTTTCGAAGTTATCATATATGCTTCTCTGAAGAGTGAATTAGAAATATTCTGAACAGGCCAAATGTGTTTTTTTGTGTATGCGTGTGTGAATAGTGGGAGCAAGATCTCAGAAGCAGCCCGTCATTGAGGGTATTCTCATATATGCGCGACTACTGTTCTGATCAAACAAATTTCTAGGCGGCCTGTGTGAAAGGCATACGAAAGCCCGCTTGAATAAATGCAAATGTCTATGTATGACACTTTTTTTGTTTTCCACAATATTTGGACACACCTTAACTTAGGGATGCCTGCCCTACAGATACGCACTGATTCTGCGCCCTCAGTTATGCAGGATGTTGCTCACGTTGCATGACCAAATTTGTTCCGGATCGCCAAGTTTTCCCGTGAAACGAAAAACAATAAAAAGATTCCGTTTTGCTCTGGAACGAAATAATTAATCACGTTTCAATTACGTTTTTGTTCTGGTCAAAAAGAACATTTTTTTCGTTTTCGTTCCGTTTCGACACTGGGATATCGCTTGTTCTCTGCCTTGATCGTCAATCTGAGAAAGCACTGCACCGACGTCGTAGCGTGAAGCGTCACACGCCAGAAGCAAAGGCCAGTGTCTCCCCTCACACTGTCATGCCAAGGAGCGTCTTAGCAGGGATGCACACTTGGGCTTCTGTGACACGAGGGAGCAAGTGCTGACCGACCTCGGATCGCAAAAATATTTCACGATGCTCCCCAGGAGGTCATTTCAGCACGATGACGACTTGCGCTGCACGAAACGACTTGAAGTTGCTGTGCATGAGAAAGCCAGCCGTGTTTACAGAAAACTCAATCTGCAGTATTGGAACGAATGTATCATACAAGAAAGTCGCATGAAGAGGCCTCGCTGCGGCCAGGACATGGAGCGAAAGGTTACATCACCAACTGACATCGAAGGTATGAATGCCGCTGAACGGCGGACAGAACTACTGGCAAATGGTACTCTACCAAAGTCAAATCACTATCAAAACTGCGCCAGATGCTTTACAAGAATAGGACAGCAGTGAAAAACTTGTGAACGAACCAGTGACTAGGAATGCCGCTTTCTCCTGGGATAATCACTTGACCAGTGACTACATGTGGGCGATAATCACTGAGTGTCTTCTTTAGAAAAAAAATAATATTCCAGTTTCCTGACAAATGCACATTCTCATTTCACATTGTGTCCAATTGTTCTCTTAAGTTCTTGAAAGTTCTTCTAAATAATTTTTGTAACATAGCCTAGGATTCCGCAAACACAAGTAATGTTCATGAAGCTTTCATCATATTGTTGCTGCCATAAGCAATTATTTCAAAATGGTTCATATTTATTTATTGGTTTCTTTTTATTTGTTGGCTGTGCGAGCAGCGTAGTCAGAAACTTCTTTCAAGCTGAGGCTTTACCGTTCCGTATGCATGCTGGTGCATGTCTTTGTATGTGTACGTGCACACGAGCTCTCCCCCCCCTCACCGCAGCACTATGCAAGGGGTCTGTGTGATTTTGGCAGCTGAAGTGAGTTCTGCCACCAATAAGACGCCCAAATTGAGCACTTCTATGGTTTTATGCTTGAAAGAAGTTTCTGCAGTGGTAATGTTTGGTCGATGATGGGCTATATCTCATAAATAGAAAAGTGTTGCCCAGGCTTGGTAAGGACAAGAAATGAAAGTACTTGTGAATACTTTATTCTTTATCTTTCGTTTGAATGTATACAATATGCATTTATTACTGAATATTGTGCTTAAACATATGTACCTGTCTTGTGTTATGATCTTGGCATTAGTATCTGTTTAGAGGCATAATTTGCAAATTTGTGCGCGCCATGATTTTTTATATTTGTATCGGGATATGTATATAGTTTGCACACATTTTGTGGTGGCTGTCGTGTTTCGTTTTTCGCGCATTCATTTCAAATGTGTGCACAATGAATGTCTAACAATCTTTGTATTTGTTAGGCCCTATCGGAAAAATTGCTATGGTGGATACTGGAAAATATGGTGGGCGTAGTGGAAATAATAGTGGGCATGTTGGAAATAATAGTGGGCATGGTGGAAATTATGATGGATATGGTGGGACGGAGTGGGAAATATAGTGGATATGCCGGGACATACTGGGTGGTATGGTGTACAGATGATGGGTAAAGTGGAAATGATGGTGGAATGCAGAGGCTAGATAGTGGGCAATAATGGGACACTCTGCCCACCATTGCGATAATGTTGGGAAGCCCTAACCATATGGTGGGTGGTGCTTATTATGGTGGGCCACAAGGTGTACCAAGCTGAGAAACTCTTCCCACCGTTGCGATAATGCTGCGAAGCACTAAGCAGATGATGGGTGCTGCTTGTTATGGTGGGCCACGTGGTGTACCAAGCTGAGAAGCTCTGCCCACCGTTGCGATAATGCTGGGAAGTAGTAAGCAGATGATGGGTGGGCTTATAATGGCAGACAATTTATACAGTGTACCAAGCTGGGATCTGTACACTACATGTTCTACCACCATGATTTCTACCAAACATTAGGCCTACCGACCGAGTCCGTACAATTGTGTTATCCATGCTTCGGGTTTCAGAATACACAATTTTGACGATTAAGAATCACAATACAGCGCAGCCCTGGCATCAATTAACCTAAAGGAAGCATTTTTCATTGTGTATGGTGTCCGCTCAAGAAGCAACAAACATCGATGCGACACGATTCAAGTACTCCCAGAGAACGTACGTCTCTTCTCACCGACAGCCGCCGGTCGCGCTCGCCGGTACTTTTCTAGCTTTTGTGCGAGAACTCAGACGTGGCAATTCGTATGCTTGGGGAACCAATATGATAGCGTAATGTTTCCGGCACACTGCATTCATTTTGACCAAGCCGTTATGTAGTTATTGCTTTAGCGAAAGAGCTACAGCATTGCGCCGGCACGACCACCCTGTACATTGCGCGAAAAGCGTCCCAATACTCAATGAAATAAATTAGGCGGGCGTATCTATGGAATGAGCATAAAAGCGTCATAAAGCCTCAGCAGATTTCACCCTTTAGAACCAGCGCGAAACGTATATTAAACTTGGCAGACCCCGCCGGCAAACTGTTGCTGCTCCCCAAACCACTTGTTTTTTTTTCTTGCAGTTGTGAATCGTAAAAAAATAGCACTGGCGCCATTAACACAGTGGCAATCGTTACAGGCAGCAGTTGCTTGTGTTTAATAAATGTGCAATTTTTAGTAGCAGGTGCAGATCTCGTCTATGTCGTGTACACGACAAACATAACTGAAGTTGAACCCTAAGTTTGTATACCAACTAACTATTCAACACACAACCAACCTCACGTTGGTATGGCGGAGTGATTAGTGTCTCCGAAGGGAAATCCGATGGTTGCACGTTCGATCCTCCGTGGCACCTTTTTTTTACGGGACGGGTGTTTTTTATACCGTTTTATAGCATTTTTTTATTTTCTGTTGCAGCTCATCACGGTGATTTTGACCCCATTTTGCGCTCAAGCGTTGCCGGCACTGCAGCCCCCACCATATATCCCACCATGCGCTATGGTGGGCTTTTCCCGCCATTCACCCACTACATTAATCCACTATAATGGTGGGTGGTGGTTTACACCATGCCCACTATTCGTTTTTTTCCAATAGGGAGGCACACTGTGGAAATAGATTATAATGCAATTTTACAACATAATATTTTATAACAAACAAGCTGCGTCGTATTTTGCATGTTCAATTTTTTACTACAGGCCACAACTTTGTCGAGCCTATCGCTTCACATAGGTACTTTACCTTATCGGCGGAAAGTAGGGGAGGTAGTTCTACTTCTTAAATCAGCTTAGAAATACTTAACAACCAACTATCGCCCCATTTCTCTTGCCAGCACGTGCTTCAAACTACTGTTTAATATTTCGTATTCATAAGCATCCTCAATTTTCTTGAATATAACACCTCATTTTCGCCTTCACAACATGGTTTCAGGAAATCATAATCATGTGAGACTCAACTCCTACCTTTCACTGATGTAATTCTTGATCGTTCATCATCCGCTGACAGCATTTGTTCTAGATTTTGCAAAAGCGTTGGATAAAGTATGTCATGAACTTCTCATCCACAAGTTACGGGACTTGAATCTTGACAATAACCTGTTAAAATAGGTTGGATGCTATCTTGCTAATCACTTACAGTACGTTACCGCCAACGGCTACAATTCATAAATGTGCCATGTTACCTCAGGAGGGCCCCAAGAGTGGGTCCTCGGTCCTTTGTTGTTTCTAATATACATTATTGACCTACCCTCTCAAGTAACTTCTAATTTCATCCTTTTTGCTGATGATTGCGATACTTTTACAGAAATTACTTCAGACGACTATTGTTATTACCTACACTTTGATTTAAATGTAATATCTAACTGGTGCAGCTTGAGGCTAATGGAACTAAATATTAACAAATGTAAAGTTAAGAATATATTTAGGCCACCTAACTCTTCTCGGGTATACTACCTAAATATTCTCCTTTGAGATCAAGTAACCTCGTAAAATACTTAGGAATTCATATCACATTCAATCTTACTACACGCATGGGCTTGTAATAGTGCAATGGTGACTGCCCAGCGCCCTACTCAAGGCAGGGTGTAGGATGGGAATACCCATCTTGACAGACAGAAGTTTTTTGTTATCTCGTTGAACGCGAGCAAAGGTTCGCCTCGAGGTAGGCGTACTGTGGAGGCAGCAAGCCATCCTAGCATGGTCCTCTGGCGTCGTCGTCCACACAAAGGAAGTTCGGCGAACGCTTTCCTCCAACCACATTCCCACAAACACCAACGACACGCTGGGGGAAGGAGGGTAGGATGGACGCCAACCATGGTCGGAGGCTAAGCCGAGCTTCCAACGAAGGAGAATGAACATTTTTCTGTCTGCGAAGTCTACCCCCCCCCCCCCATTTTTTTTCTCTCAGTAGTCGACTTGCCGGAGGGATAATCATTACTGCGGGAGCAGGTTTTTTTCTTGCCGAAGTGCCGGTGTGTGGACAAGTGCGGAGGAGTCAAAATCGTGTCCGAGTCGGATACGCGGCAGGATTCTGGTACTGCTTTCGGCAGAGATAACCACAGCATGCAGCCAGTGACCCAGTGCTTCCATTTTGTCCTTGCTCGCTTCACATAAGGCCTTATGCTGGCTGCTCTACGTCTCATCATATTTCGGTTCTGGTTTTACTGCGCATTTGCTATTGAAGATTATTTTTCGTGTATTCTCTTTCTATGGTGTGCCTGGATGTTCTATTCACTCGTGTTTTTACTCATGAATTGGGCACACGGGAGAGGTTTTCCTACATGATTTATTACATTACAATATCATGAGATGAGCAGTGCGTGCGTGCGTGCGTGTCTACCCTCTCTATATGTAAAGTTTATTAGATTTTGTGGTACCACTCAAGCCTCGTGATGTTTTTAGGCCGCGTGCAGTAGTTTATTCATGTTTTAGGCCCGTAAGTTATTACTGAAATATTTTGAATTTCTGCTTGAAGCTTATCGGCAATGTCGGGCATGTGTCGGGCTTATCGGCAATGCCGGGCATGTGTTGCAAATTACTAACGTTTATTTTCGAATCAACTTGACCTTATTTTCTTGGTGAATGCCAGAAACATAGGGGAAGGAGTGGCTTTACTTTTAGTACCCTTAATTCAGCGTTTTCACCGGGCCGTCTAACATTATTTTTGTTTTCTTCGGGCCTCTCTTTATTCATACTTTAACGTGTCTTTTTTTTTTACATCTCCAGATTTTCTTTCGTGAATCATCGCCGGCATTACAAAAAAGCGCGATGTTGTCCGCAAAACTGAACAAAGATGGTATACGTATCCGTATACGTATAACAAAGATGGTATACGTTAGGCCTTATTATTTTGTTTTCGTTCTAGTTCTTTACTTTTATGAAAGTGCCGCGAATCCAATTTAAGAGATTCTAACTCTTACTGGGCGCATTACTGATCATCATTTCCTTGCTTTTCTTGGGGCATACGGTGGTTGTGGGATCGGTTAGAAGCATGTAATAAACTGTTATGTAGCCCAGGCTACTACGAATATAAGTATTGCTGATGACACCTTCTTTTATCATATTGGTGCTTATGCCGTTGCCATAATCGTCTGCTTATATGTAATTGTTCGTGTTTCTTTATAGTTTGATTTTATTAAATTTTTCTCGGGCAGCACAATGAACGGAACTTTCTTTTCTAGAGGGGGAGGGGGGAGAAGGTGTTTAACCATACTTCATTATGTTCGTGCGTGTACTTTGTATGTGTGCGTGTACATAAACACATGTATCCACGCACTCCTGCCTTGGCCAGGGGTCCGCACAATTTTGGCAGATGTAGTTAGTTATGATGGTAATGAGGTGTTTATAGCACTATCATGGTTCTATGCTTGAGAGAACTGAAAGATGTAGCTGTATTAATCTATGGTCCCGAAACGGTGATAGGATCTTTCTCACACCAAGATAATTGCTGTTGAGGCTGAATAAGGCCAAAAAAAAGTACTTGGAGTGTAATTATTTCATTTTTTTTTGTTCTTTGTTTTGAATATCTCCACAGTGAATGTAACTTTATATTGTCAATGCATATACATGCCTTGCATTGTTATGATCTTGACATCTGCCTTCGTTTGCAGGTAAAGTTTGCAGGTATGCACAGCATAATTTTGAACATTTGAATCGGGACACGCACATACGTTTTACACATTCTATTGAGGTGTTTGTGTTATTAAAAAACTTTTTCCTTATTGATTCCTCAATAGCACACAATAAGTATCAAAAGATGCGTATATTTTTAAACACATTGCAAAATATATCATAATATTCATTTGCAGCGCATGTTTGATTACAAATAAATTATGTCGTATTTTGCAGGTATGCTTCTTGCTATAGGCCACCACTCTTTCAATGACAGAAATATTTCACTTTGCTCGGAATAGTTTACAGGCTCAATATTTTCGGATTATTTTACGAGACTCAATCAGTGCTACAAGTTGGGTTACTGTGATTTGGTTCGGGTGGGCAGCTATAAAATTTCGACGACAGAAAGACTCATGAAAATATACGAATGACGACATCACTGCCTTTCTCATTCCTATATCTACTCGAGTATAAGTGTTTGCACAGAATCATACACTGCACCATAATTCAGAAGCATAGCCTCAGAGGGACGGGATTTGGACAATGTCGGTAAAAGAAGGATACATAGTTTAGATAAACTGCATTTCTACGTCGAGGGATGACACCTTCACACCTAGGATATTTTGTGTGGGCTAAGAGTTTTACTAAGCACATTGTGCTCAAGTGGATGCATCAAGGCCTTCAATGCGTACTTTGGTGACGTTCAGGATGCTAACTATATGCGAATGAGAGGGTTCTGACCCCCACCAGATTTTTTGTTATGCTGTAGCTTTTTCGGGTGATACAAAAATATCTCCACGCCTTCACATCGACTACCGTTGCCAAAGTTAGCAGATTTCCACAAGCGCAGGTGCGATAGCTTGAATGCTTTCAATAATTTTTTCGTAGTATCAACTTTTTATACAAGCACGCTCCATGAATGATGATGATGGCACAAACGCAGATCAAAGCAGCAATTCAATCACACATATTTTAAATCTGCTACTTCAGGTGCTTATTAGTAAAGCAAAACACACACACACACTATATATATATATATATATATATATATATATATGTATTGTGAAAATCGTGGTCGTGGTCAACTTCACTACACAGAAATTTTTTTTATTCTTGCTTCTTTTGGAGGTCGGTAATTTGGGAGTGTGAATTCTATACGCCTACTTGTAAGCATTTTGACTGAAATCTGTTGGGCTCGGTAGACTATTTAAGAAGTTAGGAAGCTTATAGAGGGTCTGAGGTGTTAGGAACGACTTGGTAACTTCCTCAGGATCTGTCTGTGTTTGTCACAAAACATATCCGTGTCTTGTTTTGCCAAAACTGCAGCTTTCCTTTTCCAACACGTTTCAAAAGCCGTGGACGAATACTGAGGAGATTGTTCCTAGAGAGCGGTTCAAGTTTGTTGGCGTGTTGTAAATATGTCAGGACACGCGCAAGGACCTCTTTTCGAAATCGCTCTCTGTTTCTAGAACAGAAAAGTTGTAGAAATTGATCATATGGTCGGGCTGTTCAAGGGCTCTGCAAAAGCGCCGTGTTGCACTTCTGCCTTCCTGACGTCGTTCTTAAGTTGGCGTAATCTTAACGAGTGGGAGCGAAAGTTTATTGCTGCCCGGCAAGATGCACGTTAGCGCTCAGCGGCTGACTCCCATGTCGGGAACGTCAATCCAAGCCTGTCGGCCGCTCCACGGGCTTTCTGAACGGAGACATTCGCTTTTGCCTACGTAGCTGGTTGGACACTCTGAACACGGCAACTTGCAGACTACTCGCTGGTGTTGCTTTTTTTCCTTCGGCCGTAGTAGCAAGCGGGTGGGCATCGAAGCAGGCTTTCGAACCACCTCTAACCCTGATTTTCCGAGAATCGCGGAGAGATCTTCACTGGCGCCCGGCACTTATGGGATGACAATGCGCTTGGCTGGCTTCAATTATTTTTCACCAGTGGGTGACCAGAGAGGGAAGGTTGTCGCGTAGTGTGTCTTTCACGGTTCCCTCTACACGGTACAGTGGTCGTTCTCTCAATACACGCCGTGACGCCCACTTATAATAATAAGTAATGCAGACTCAAACGGAAAGAAAACAAAAGCCATCTAAATACACAACACTGGGTAATATTTTTGTCAGTCTTTACCTCTCAAGGGGGCTTCACAAAAGTGTAAAAAGTGAACATTTTCGTTGATAAATGTAAAACCTGGTTGCTGAGATGTATTAAAACTGGTAAGCCAACTGAAAAAAAATGTTAGGAGTGATTTATGCTGTCGTTCACTATAAATGAAAAAATGCCGTAGGTAAATATTCTGTTACTGTGTTGCTTTCCGGCACTAAAACTCAGCTAATGCTCCAGTAGTTGTAACACTATACGATGGGTGTAACACTATACGACGACACCAAACGTGAACATCAGCATTCTTTTCCCTGGAAGGAAAAATGAAAGGATATCGCTGCCAGTAATGACCTCACGTTAGCAACTAATAGAATATTATCAATCAATAACCGCTTTAGAGACTGATACAAAATGTTCTGCATCACTTTTTTTTCCCTTGGCTACAGCATGATTGGTGTTCTTGCCATTGCCATGTTTACACATACATCAGCGAGACCATTGAGTAAAAAGGTGGACAATCTTCAAGATTTTCCTATCTAATATAGGTAATAATTATGGTGCATTCACTCGTCAATCCGAAAATCAAGCTCTGAATTCTGACAATATCTGGGCGTGAGAGGAAGCACTACATACTTGAGATGTACACGTAAATAAACAGTGTGGGTTTAAAATTGCTTTTAAGGTAAGCATGTTAGCCTTTACATCATAGGCCAACGACCCCATTCGACAGCTGCTTTAGCGGTGCACAGGCCTTCGACGCATATATCAACCACGCGGAGATCGTTGCAGATTCGACTATCTGTTGCATAAAGCACTTGTAATGTGCGCAATAAAACTAAACATTACTTTCACACAGTCGCAATGAAATCTCACCAGATGAAATGTTACAGAAATAATTTATCTATTGCTATTTTTAATATATCAAAGCGATTGAAATGTGCCGAAAACACAGATAAATACACAATAGCTTTAGGTGTAGCAAATGTTTTGTAAAACAGGCAATGCTGCATAATCTGAAATTGTGAACCTCATTAATTAATCATTGCCAGGTAGTAGAGCAAAAACAACAAGGGCACGCTGTCTCTTGAAGCTGCCATTGTTTGAAGAAGAGCTTACGGAACCATGCTGGGTATCTTATAAAATAAGATGCCTGCAATGAGATGCCAGCAAATTAGATGCTAATACTAAATTACAAAAAGGTCTACAAAAGCCGCTCCTCCAGCTTACGCTGTAACTGTGCTGTCCGTTCCGAGCATCTGGCGCTTTTTTTTCTATGGAACTATACTGAGCTCCTCATGTAAATTTACGCCAAGAAGAAGCGCTACAAAGAAATAGGAAAGCGAAAGAGCTTCCACAAGGGATATCTGGACAGTACAATTTCGGAGCTTTTACTATGTGGTTGCCAAGCATATTCCTTTCCTACACCATGACTAGTGTATTGAACATATTATTTATTATTACTAATTATTTACAGTTACTGCAATCATCATTTGGTGACTTCAGCAGGGTGGTACATATACTTAGTATTGACAAAAACATTACAAAAAAACTGATGCAGAAAAGTAAGCAGAGCTACAGTCGGAACTGAAACTACTTTGGTAGCTTCTGTAAGAGTCGAGTAACACGTTTTTGAGAGTAGTTCATCCTTCAGCCCCACCAATTTTTTGACCGCCCCACCACAGTGGTCTAGTGGCTAAGGTACTCGGCTGCTAAACTGCAGGTCGCGGAATCGAATCCCGGCTGCGGCGGCTACATTTTCGATGGAGGCGGAAATCTTGTAGGCTCGTGTGCTCAGATTTGGGTGCACGTTCAAGAACCTCAGGTGGTGGAAATTTCTGGAGCCCTCCACTACGGCATCTCTCATGGTTTTGAGACGTTAAACCCCACATATATATCAACCTATTTATTGGCCACCAGAATTAACTGCATAATCTAAGCGAAAATACGTGCGCACGATGCGGTCAAGTATACAAAAGTATTTCAGGAGATATTTTTGCACCACTGAAATCATTTAAATTCTACGAGCTCTATTATGTCTTTTCGATACATCGTAGAAAAAAATGTAGCCTTTGTAATCAAAACTTTGCTGACAATGCGAGAATTACTTACGTCCAGTACACACGACACAAGATGCAATTGGTGCACATCGTGCTCAATATAGACGGAAGAAAGAAAACAAGAGGTGGCTTGACGTGACACTCTTCAAGCCCCGTCATAAAAAAATTAAACTGGGACATGCTGGCAATCTATCAACAGCATGAAGCACGAGGGTATCGGCGTCTGATGAAGTTGAATTGTGGACAAAATAGACACGCTCTCTTCTACGTATTGTTTACTTTGTGGTGCTGAACGATATGTGCTACAGCCAACCTTGAGAAACTTGTTCTCGGGTCAAAACAAACCTCGCTTGTGTTTTATAAGGCTAATAACCTAACAGGGCCAAAAGCAGCGCGCTTTCAAAGAGAATAGCAGAATGTAAAAACCTATATGTTCAACAAATGAATCCCAGTATCCAGTATAGTGGACATGGTTCTCCTGTGAAAATCGTTGTACTAACATCTTTCTTAATTTTTGCATGCTTTTTAATAGCGTATTAGCTAAAAAAAGAAGATTAAAAACTTTTTTCTGCCCTAGAAGAAGTTCGGGTCAGCAAAGAATATGGCTTAGAAATAAATTAAGAATTGAACTTAATAATATGGATACTATAGATTACCTATGACGAGAAACAAACTAAAAAATTTAATGCAGTAGGTCGTAGCTTCTTCGTATATACATTATCTATGACCATATATTAAAACTGTGAGGACTCGAATTCGACCAAGCCAAAGAAACACAGAAGACCCCAGTCTAAAAAACCGTTCATGGCCGGTCCGGAACATGTTCGCGTACTCCACACCGGCCGGCGTTTAAACGGTGCGGGTAGGAATGCGCTGGCAGCGGGGCGCTATTCTTTGGTCACCACAATGAGGGGCGGGCGAGAACAGGTTGAAGAGCGAAACCATTTCCGTAGGGAACTCATTAGCGTCGTGGTGGGAGGGAAAAAAAGCGAGCGGGGGGAAGGGTTCAACTTTATGCGGCACGTGGTGGATGTTTAAGGAACTAGCCCCTCGTGAGCCGAAATCCTGGCCTCGACAGCCGTGACGACTCTGCAAGGTAATGCGCTAAGCCAAGAACTGCAAAAAGCCACAAGCCTTCAACTCATGTGTAAACACCAATCCTTGTTCAGTCTGTGAAAGCCTGCGAGTACATTGTTAACAATGCGCTAATATGTGACGGTTGTTAGTTGCTTTAAAATAATAAGAAAGTTATAGTCATACGTAAGAACTGCCAAAACCTCCCACTAATTATAATGTTAGTGGAACATAATCAAAGTGGTCATGGTCAAACATAAGAAATTGCACAACACAGGAGCAACATACGAGTTACCTTTAATATAAAACTTGAGAAGGGCCATAAAAGCTTATACTGCCAAGCCCGCGCCATTCCTGAAGGCAAGCACACCTCTCTAGTCTGTGCAACTTTTTATTTAGAAAAACAGTTCACCGTGCAGGACAGAATAAAATAAGTCTTCAACGTCTACCAAGAACAAGTATCCATTGAAGGATTCCTTGAAGAAAGTGGATAATACATGGAACATTCCTAGTTTAAAATGGGTCTCTCATGACAACCGAGTCTAGCCACTTCCGTAAAAACTGGCTAACCGTGTTCTGCCAGATACCTCAATCACTCAAACTTATCCTGAATAAAACACCCGGCTTATGCGTCTTGGCCGTAAAAAACACAGAAATGGTGTTCTTTTTGCTAGTTGCAGTATGCAATAAACTCTTCTAGTCGTGCAAGTTCCAAGTACTTGCTCAGAACCACTGCCTTGCTTTTCAAAACTCTTGTTTTGAAGACTTCTAACTTGACAAAGTTCATGTAGACTGCTTGTCTTGCCTTGAAGTTAGACAAATCTACATCCATTACTTCGGAGCCACTACTTTCATCCACTTGAAATGGGCACAAATTGTTGCACTTGAAGAATTACAACACCCACCAACGTGTCCTCCTGACGAAGAGGGTTTTTCCCCTGTTCTTGCTAGAGCTTAGACATTGTCTTATAAGCAATAGTCCCTAACTGCGACTTCAACTTTTGCCGCAGTTCATCGGTGCAATGCCAGTAATTAGTGAGCCAGCAACAGAGGTTCATGGCTAAATTTTGGGCCTTTGTTTAGTACATAGCGTACACTTCCTGCAATGTGAACATTTCCCAGCCCAGTGAAGCTTTCCCAGGTCGTGCGAGCAGCCTTCTTCAGTATGAAACAGCGGGCATGCCTCATCTTCAGGTTCCAGTTTGCCTGAGTGATGTGGGCTGCTGAACGCTTGGCATCGCGAAAATTCTTCAGTGCCAGCCAATCCAGGTCCAAATTGAAGCAAAGTGAACGAAGCAGGTAAAGAAAGCACACCTGCTGCCACAAATCATAATTTCACATACTTTTATAACATGACCAAATGAAGGTGTTACTTCCCCGAAAAGAGCACTCCCTTCTTGTAGAACATGGCCTGCAGAGAAGTCATGCCTTCATTTGGTTGTTTTAGCAAATATGTAAAATTTTAAAATCTGAATTGTGGTGGCAGGCGTGCTTATTTATTTACGTCCTTCCTGCAATGTGCTTTAGTTTGAAACTGGAGTGGTTGGTGCTAAAGAAGTTTTGCGATGCCAGCGGTATCATACTTGACCAGGCACAATAACAAGTGCCTAGTCACACATGTGTTATCAGTCGAAACTCGTCATCTCTCAGAACTCGCGTGCTGAAAGCGCCCTGAGGAACCATGCATCTACGGTTAAACAGGTACACTTTTCAACATGGTCACACTTGTGCAAAGCAGCCCTGCATGTCTATTAGGTCACGCGTGCTCCTGGGAACACAACGTCAGAGCCCACAACTTCCGCAAGGTACCACGAATTAAGCCTGGCAGTCGATACGCTATACAGAGCCGGGGACATAACTGTACATGGTTCTGCTAAATGTTCCAGATATGTTTCAACGTTGCTATAAACTTGTCAAAAAGGAGTTGGTAGTACAACTACAACCCGCAAGCAGTAGCACTGCGAGGTGAGTTGAATAACCTGTTGGTATTGAAACCAACCTGCGATGTGCAGCAGCTCGATAACACAGGCTCTTTTTGTATATCATTTTTTAATGTCCAATGCTATACAAAGGCTTCTCGCAGTTACCTATAATTTTTCCAAATCCGTGCAAGCTTAATCGATCTTATGCGTGCAAATCCCATCTAGCCTTCTGCATTTCTCAGATATTTTCCCCATCTTTTCATAGCCACACAATCTCTCTATCTGGTCACTTGTCTCTCCCTCACAATGCTTGATCTGTCCAGGTAGAATGTCATCTAGCCCTGTTTGTTCTCTATCGAGCTCTTTTTGTATATCATCCTTTTTTCTGTCCAGTGCTATACAAAGGCTTCTCGTAGTTACCTATAATTTTCCCAACCCTGTGCAAGCTTAATCGAACTTATGCGTGCAAATCCCATCTAGCCTTCTGCCTTTCTGAGCTATTTTTCCATCTTTTCATAGCCACACAATCTCTTTATCTGGTCACTTGTCTCTCCCTCACATTGCTTGACCTGCCCAGGTAGAATGTCATCTAGCCCTGTTTGTTCTCCATCGAGCTCTGCTTTTTTGTTATCTCTATGTTATGCAAACCATTTTCTGTTTCTATTTTGCCTAGTTCTTGTTCTGTTCTGGGCTTACTTTCGTTTTCTTCTTTTTTTTACTAACGTTAAAGTTTTTGAACCATATGTTAGTACTCGCAGCATATAGTAGTTGACCACTTTTTGCTTTAGGGACAGTTGTAAATTGCCTTTTATGATTTGGGAATATCTGACATTAAAGCTTTAGCCCATTCATGTTGTTTGGTGAATTTCTTTTTCATGAGTAGTGTGTCCTGTGAATATGTGACTTAATTACATATGTATTGTAAGGATTCTAGTGTGCCGTGGTGAACTCTCGCTCTCTTGTTTGGCCTCCTAACATTAGACCCTTGTCTTTTACTTATTTATCTGTAGCTCTACTTGAACACTTTCTCGAGTTAGACCCTCAGTTCATTGTAGTTCAATGGCACCTCTGCTGAAAAACAAAATGTCATTTGCAAAGCGTAAGTACCAAGATATTCTTTGTAAATGTTTATTCGTGTTCCCTATCAACATGGGGGCTCAAACACTTCTGCTAAGCATGCAGTAAATATCGCTCAGATTTCGTCTCCCTGCCAGATCCGCTTCACGAATAAATTTTTTCGGCTCTGCGACAGCTCCTCCTCTATAAAGGGACTTTTCTAGTCGCCCCCCAAGACCTTAATAAAGTTCATTGTCTGTCTGTCTGCCATGGACTCTCTGCAGATGTTGGCTAGGGTATTCATGCATGCATTATGCGCTAGCTACTCTAAGACTGCTGGTATCTCTACCGAGTCGAATGCCTTTTATTAGTCTCTGCAAGCTAAGTAAATGGATGTATTCCCTTTGGGAGATTTTTCAGTTTGACAGCGCATGACTATGATTTCCAGTAGGACATCTGTTGATCTGTGTATAATTCTTCAAATATTTCATCTCTTTCTTTCTGTATTTGTTTTGTATTGGCAATTTTACAATTAAGTTGTACATTTGAATCGCCAGTACGTGAGGCATTGTGCAGAAAGTGTCACAAGCTTTTAAACACAAGATCTCCATCTTTGATTGGGTCAACAATTTTCCTGCATGATTTTTTGTTGGTCATGTTTTGTAGGGTTCTAATTCATTCTCTTAGAGGAGGGTATCCAAGCAGATTAGTTCCTGGTTAGGCTTCTGATTTTATGGTTCTTTCTAACTATTTATATTCACTCAAGGAGCTTAAGTGTTTTGTTGAACTTTGGTTCTTTCTCTGTTAGGTGGCTTAATCATGAGCTGTAGTAAAAGTTTTCTGCCACCTTACTATAGATGTTGAGACTGCTGATTATGCCACTCTATCTGTTGGAGTGCGCATTCGTAATTAGGTTCCTGTTGTCATGCTCTGTCCTTTCTTTCAGTTCTTCATCTAATTTTTGGTGCTATAAATCCCCATGTCGGTAATTTTATTTTTGTTATCAGTCTTTTTAGCTGAGTTAATTTAACTTTAGATCTTGAGTGGGTAGCCTTTGTAGATTGTTGTCTCTTTTCTTCTTTTTTTGTGATTTGTGAGAGTTTGCCTACTTCTTGCCCCATTGCTTTAACCTAACTGCAGTTGCGTTTTAGGAATCAATGAAGTTATGGTTTTGTTCATTTCCTCTAAGTCATAAGTTTTTTTCTTGTTCTAAGGCCTCGCATACGAGTCTTCTAGGGCAGTGCTGAGAATGCGTGTGACTTCGGCTCTGCTCTATTTTCAGAGGAGCCTTGCGATTTCTCTGCAAGACATAATAATAAAAATAATATTAATATTAACAATAAAAATGGAATTATTTCGTGCCTTGAAGTTCCGCATTCAACTTTCGCGGGGTTACTGAAGATGATAACTTAAGCATCCAAGCATGTGAAGAGATTGTTTTCGTCAAACATCTAAAATGACAGATTAAAAACAAAAACGTATTAGGCACAAATCGCCTGTCATCGCTACTGTGTCTGAGGTGGTAGCTGCGTTGAATTTTGCTTGCAACAACTAAGGCTTACGCTGGCTCGTTGGCACTGCGTCTGTTTTCAGTGAGGAAAAGTGTCACGGCACCTTCCGGTTTTGTCGTTGAACCAACGCGAACTTCAACCTACGTCTCAATTTGCGACAAGCACTCTTCCTCGCGATAAGTCTACTCTTCAGTGACGACAGTGATGAACACAAATGTTCACAGGTTCATAGTGCCCCTCATGTCAAGGACGGGTGAGCTGTCAACCTCTAACTAATCTCCTGGTGAACACGATTTTGCACCAATAATTTTGTGGCAGTGGTGGTAATACCGCTCTGTGTTAATGTACCACAATAAGAAAACTTTCTCACTGTGCAAGTTGCTCGTTTTGTACAGCAGCCTGATGAGGTTATTGTTAAGGCTAATACAGATCTTGACAATAAATGTAAGACTTTCATTGTTTAACGTACTTCCGCCGTACGTGTTGCGTATTTTTCTTGTTGCGATACGTGTAATCATGATGTACATTTATTGTGTGTGTAATTTGAACACGTTGCTGTGTTTAGGATCACGTGTCGCGTTTCTGCTGTGCCCAATCTACAGCGAGAGCGTTTCAACCAGGTAAAATCGGCTGCGCTGACACTGTGTGACGGCCGAGTCAGCTGCTCAGTGCTGCATAACAAACTAGGGAGATACGTCACATCTGGCCCACTTTTCGAATTGTTATGCTATATGAAATAATGAACCACTGAAAAAAATTACAGATTAGCGTCGGCGGAGGGGGGGGGATGATTTTCACCTTCGCCCTGGAGTGAACTCGTCATTGGTTAGCCAGCACTGACACCTCCGGCACTTGACGTGATGGTAATAAAACAAAAAGACGCAATTACTAAATATCCTAATTTCGTTGCTAAAGTGTAAGAACATCATTCTTTTTGTTTCTTTCATATTTTCAGTCTTAGTAAAGCACGTACTAGTCCGTAGACGCAAGATGGCAGGAAATAAATAAAAGATGGCAGAAAATTAACGAAAAAGAGCAATCGTTTTTTCACTAACTCAGTCGAATGATTGCTCTTATGAAACCAAGACAATGGATGCATTGAAAATCTACCAAAATACAGACAAAAATGAGCTATTAATAACACGGATTACACAAGGCAGTAGCCATTTGTTTATTTTTAAAAATCAGAAGTGTCAAGTTATGAAACCAAAAAACACAGAAATTGTGAGGAAGATTAGCCTAAAGAGATGAAACAATTGTGAACACCAGTTGTCGCTATCGAAATCGTCTTAACATGCAGAATTCCTAAAGGCTGCAACTGCCGACCTGTCTGAATGGTGTAGGGCAGATTTATCAAGATGAAGAGATTGTGGGATACACTGGTGCTAACAATCAGCAAATGACCACAAAATATTTCACATATGTTGTACCAACAAGGCCAAAATTTATTCATTGCCTACCTTAGTGCATTTTGTATATTCTTCATACCCTCTTCTCCAACTTAAACAAAGCAGGGAAGGCCACATGCGAAAACGTGGAGATGAAAACGAGAAATCGGCATTCTGAATTTGGTGAGTTAAAGGCCAATCTCCCATAATGGGTTGCGCCAGGGTAAAAGGGGCAATCAATCAAAACCCAAGAAACAGAAAGAAATGATGGGCAGGAGGGAGCAAGTGTTTTTCATAGTTGGGTAGAAAAGGAGAAGACATTCTGCTGAATTTTCTTTGCCTCCAGGAAGCACCACGTGACAATGGGGATAATTAGCCTTAAAATTCCTTGAAGATTGGCTTATTTTTCTGTAGGTTTTCGTTGTGTATGTGTAATGTCAAATTGGTTCAAGTGCCCTCTTCGAAACATTTATACTTGTTGGCTGGAATGTATTAAACTTGTGAATAAGGTGCGGCAATTTTTCTTTTTAGAAAAACTGGTTACTGTATTTAAGGTTTAAGATTGTTGAAGATATGTCATGCCACTATGAATTGCTGCACCATTGCTTCCAGTCATTTGCCATGCTTGCTTGATGTCTATTTAATGAAACGTAAACAGGTTGTCCTGTTTGTTCAGTAAGGTTGAGAGCTGAATAGTTGGTGAAATATCATTTTAACATGTGGCATAATAGTGCAACTTCGACGGCAACAAAGAGGACAAGAAAAGCGAGTGTCGTGTTTTCTTGTACTCTGTGTCCTTGTCGAAGTTGTGCTACTAAACCATGTTAAAATGTTGTCCTGTTTGTGAAAATATGCATATTTAATCATGTGGATAATGTTTGAACTAGTGCAGGTAAAACTAGATTTTATACTATCCATAAATTACTAAATTACTTTTAGTGCTTTTATTTCTAACATATTCTTCAAGGTGTACAAAGGTCTTAAATCTTAGATGTCAACTATGTATTACGTGTACAAATATGCGGGTTTTCTTTTGCATTCACTAACATGTCGGGGAACATTTTCCGAAGGGGCTCGTTGCTAGTTAATGTTGGGTAATACTTGTGAAAGATATTATTTAAAATTGGAAATGCATTTCGGTATTTGATTACAAAGGCTAGCAGCTGGTTAGGCTGTGCTATGATACTTGTTCAGATAGTGATTATTGCCTCATTTTCAAGCTTCATTTTGGATTTTTTTCAGAGTGTTGTGCAGGTAATTTCGCCAAATGTCTCCTTTGGCTTGCTTAATTGGTGAGCATAGTGATCGTTGTCGCTACAGACGCTTCTTAAACGCTGTGCCTGTCTGATGAAAATTTCTTCTTTGCCGTGTCATAGATGATGGCTTGTGTAGTCTATGTATTATAGTTGTCTATTCCTTTGCATTATGAAGAGCGTAACCCTTAATTTTTCTGTAAAAGAAAGAACTCCAAGGCATCCCCATTAAGATGCATATCACAAGACTTCTCCACTGAAGATTAAATTGGGCCAAGCATGTCAGCAGCAAGAACGACATTGTAAACCAAACAAAAATCTTTTTTTTTTCATCATCTTTGTCCGGTTCGACTGAGGGTGGAGTCCGCTTCTCCTGCAGATCCTTCCTCCTCAAAATTTCACTTGGCTCTGCCCTGCTCATTTTTCTTTTCTGATTGTCAATGCCTCCTATATGTATATGGTGTGGGAAAAGGATTTGTATTTTTTTATATCTCACAAAAGAATGTTTCAATAGATACCGTCATATTTAGGAACTTAATTTTGCTGAAAGGGTGGTGCATGGTAAATTTACTACTAGGGCGAAACTTCTTACAATTGCCAATTAATGCAATTGTCATAAATTCATGTCAGAAAGGAGGCTAGCCGCAGAGATATTGAATCCAATCTTCAAAATGATTCTACTTTCAATAATATCAGTGTTATCTCAAGACAACTTATTTACTGAAAGATCAAATACAACATTTAAACCAAGAAAAATGCATGTGTTAGTCTCTGTGATAGAGTTGTAAAGAACAAGTGGAATAAATGTCATGTTTTGCTGCTATTATACCCATGTGATTCAAACTGTGGAAGGGAACTCTGGAGAAATTTATAGGCCTCTGCTGCTGTAGTCTCGGGCAGTTTAGTTCCTTTCACTGCAACAATGCGACATGGGTGAAATCACAATGTACAAACTCCGTACTCCCAACACCAGTTTGCAGTGCAGCTTTGCACTTGATTCACAAACTGCTTTTGGGTATTATACAAAAGCGTTACAAGAATACTGAAGAAAAACAGTGACCTTGTTTAGATCGACAAACTACTCTCTGAGTACTCTAATGCCAATGCCATACGTTTCAATATCCTAAGTTCATTATTGGCGGAGAAAATTAAGGTTGAAGTTTCACTATTGAAAGTTGGGCCGAAATGTTCATGCGTGTCGTCAAAAGTTTTTAATTGTATTATTCACAATTTTGCGATTGGCTTGGTGATATCTTTTGAAACTTCGTATGCTAGGTCTATGACACCCACAGATGACAATTTACTTCATTTTTATTGATTATATGCTATGTAAAACCCAGTAAATGCCATCAAAATTAATAATGGCTTGGTGTTTGGTGAGACATTTCTTTGCGCGGTTGCGCACTTGCCAAGCGTCGTGTCGTGGTGAGAGTGGTGATGTGAAATCATACTTCAATAGTATGCGAAAATTTATTTTGCTCTTTTGTGTCCTTTCAACTTCCAAAGAAAAAAAAACTAATAATAATGATGTAGAGTAGCTGACCAGATTATTCACCTGGCCCAAAGAGAAATGAAAGTCAGTGTAGTTATATTGTTAGGTGTATCACATCTCAATGCGTATAATCCTAGAAGGATGGAGGATAGGAAGCGCGACACAGAGGACAATTTATTGCAACAGACACACATTACATGTCTATTTAAACGAGCCCGTGCACTGTTTTTCTCAAACAAGCAAAAAAAATGCAGTCTCACAAGTCTGCAGCACTGTGGTATCTTGTGAGGCAACGTTCATACGCCCGAGCAGAGCACTACGAAAATGTCCTTAAACAATTTACCTGTTGTGCACTCCGTTAAAAAAGGTTTGCAGTGAAGATACCTGGGTCATTACCCACTCATTGCAACAAAAAAATGACGTGTCCTGTTTTTGTGGCGGTACTCTCTTACCATTATTTACTAACTGCATAGGAACAACCAAACCAAATCGCTAAACAAAGCACATCTCCTTTTTGAGGCATCTATTAACAAACAAAAGAATGAATTATGGCGGTTGGATAGGCGCTGATAAAAACAGAAGCAGGCATGCTTTCTTCAGCTCTAGGTTTATAGTACTGTAGCCAGGCGCTGCTGAGCGCAGTTCATGTTCACGTTTTCCCTTTCATAAAGCACAACAGTGTATAGCCATGCTTACCAAGACTGGTAACGTGGGAAGTGTGTGCCCACAAGCTCAAAGGCTACACATGGCCGAACATTGCCCCCATTTACACAATTGTTTGATGGACATGGGAGTTTCATCATGTTGAACTAAAACTTGAAGCAGTGCAAACGTATTTGATATGCGGTGTTTCTTCTCTTTGCATAAGGGTACAAGCTTCCAGGTTCTAGTACTTTAAAGTGAGAGATGCACACTTGCCCAAGCACTACCTCCAACTTCATACTACTGTAAAATCCCGAGAAATCACCCCCTCGATGCTTAAAGATGATCTGCAAGGAGGCCCTTGCTTGGTTTCGAACACTAATTCGATCTAGAAGTGCCTTTAGAAAAAAATGCACACCTGTGTTTCTAATGAAATGCTGTATTAAGTACACACGCATATACTGTTTTACAGACCCATGGAGAATCCTTGTGTGAATTTTCAGGTGCTATCACAAGGCAGGAAAGATGTTCTTCAAATGTTCAGACAACTTGTGACAACTCAGAATCCAGCCCCAAGGCATCACATTGTAAAAGTGTTAAGAAATCTTGCGCATATATAAGGACTCTCAGAACTTTGGATTCAAAGAACTGCTGCTGTAGAATTCCGTAGTGGAGAACAGGTTGACGAATAATTGCGGGAGGGGAGGGGGCGCTTGCTCTGTATTTTACAGTACCCACTCGCGATTGAAGTTGAAATAGAGGCACTAGCATGTGCTTTTTTCATTGCATTACGAGGGCTGCACAAAAAGCCCATTGCATGTGACTACCCATACAACCAAGGAATGCTTGCCACCAATTCAGCTGCTCTATCTGCGAGTGTTCTCTTCCCACTATTTTAACTGTGCGATACTCTGCAGTTAAAATTCACACTTATTTTCATATTGTGTTTTAACCAATTTTGCTTAAATATCTGCAGTCCGAACAAAGTAGATACATATTACAGTTTCTCATGAGAGTTAAGGCTTTGAATTGAAGCCTGAGTCATGCAGTGAAGTTCATGCATGCACAGGTTCCTCACCGCCACCTTTATTTAGAAGTGGAAAGATAGGCGGCTGCTTCAATTGTACAGGAAAATAAACGAGGAGGTGGGGTAATTTGCCATGTCTGTTACAGGTAGGTGCGCTTGCTGCCAAGGACCTCAAAGGAGGATAAGTGACAGTGGTGGAAATGAATCTGCACTCCAGCCAAGTGCACAACAAGCTAAGTCAGAAACATTATTCAAACAAACTATAAAATAACCATTTTAAAACTGTTAATAAAGCATTGTCTTGGCTTCATCATCCAACATGTGGTCGTTTTCATAATTTCTTTATTTTTCCTGCACGAAAAATCTCATGTGGAATATTCCGATCTTATTACTAGCACATCTGTTCGCAGGTGCTTATTTTGCTGCAATCTTAGATAAGATACTTAGTAAAAGTGCTCAGTGGCCATATTGTTTATCTGCTCCCTCGTTTGGTTTTAAGATGCACTTTTTTTTTCAAGATTTGCACTTGTTTCTAATTTCAGAGAACTCATATTGATCCTTGAGGTGTGTAGTAAATAACGAGCATCTTTTTCAGGCAAGGTTACCTTATCATTTTCGGTGATATGTGGGGTTTAACACTCGAAAACCACCATATGATTATGACAGACGGCTAACTTTACATTTTCTTGTCAGTAACTTTCATTAAACATTTCTATTTGTCCTAAAGCATTATTTCTTTGACAGTATAGCTGCTTGACTGCTGCACAACTATATACAATTAGTTTGCCTAATAAAGATGCAGAAATTTTGTTGATTTGCAAAAGGTGTGTGTATGGGCCAACTTGAACACATAGCCAACTGTTTCAAACATCCTCCCTAGCAGTAAATGTTCCCTGGTGAACTTGTCTTCTGGTTTGAACAACTGTGAAAAAAGGTCACGACAATAGGAAAGACCTTGAAAAGTCACACTGCTAAGTAATGCCATAAATTTTGTGATGTACCATGCATTCACATGAAAAAAACTGGGAGCAGAAATTGCAAGCACTGTACATCTTTGCTGGTTTAGAGAAGAAATAATAAAATTAAGTGTGACGGTTTTATGTCGCAAAACTAAAATCTGGTTATAAGATGCACTGTTTCAAGTTAAAGCTCAATTATTTTGACCTCATAATTTCCCTAAGTGCATGAAACTAGGGTACTAGTAGATAATACAACTATTATATTGCGACTCCTGAGGTTCAGAATAAATCCTGTGATCTTGTGCAGAACTGCACGCAGTGGCGGTCCAGAAAGGGGGTGCCAAAGGCGATCGCCTCCACCCCAAAGCCTGTCAGTATCCCCTCCCCATCTCTTCAGTGCTTGCCGCCCACCTGTTATCACCTATCAAGACAAATGACTGGGTTTCCCTAAAGCACACATTATTAGTATTTATGCTATGATAGAGCTTTTAAGCTACTAAAAAACAAAAAGTAAGGACCATGCACATCTCTCCAGTGTTACTTTAAGCAACTCCCCTCCCCCTAAAATATTTGGCTGGATCCATCCCTGACTGTACGGTACCATTTCCCTTTACCTTAGGATCAGATTAAAGATACAGAGATACAGACTCTCTTTTTTTTAATGCACTATTTCATATTTAAGTAAAGACAGCCGCATTTACACTGATGATTTTTAAAGCTACATGTGTAGACCAAAAAAGCATGTATATGCGACCGATGGTATAGCGTCCTGTACGAACAAACAGTATTGCTCATATGCTCTACAGCAGAATGCTGAATAACGTCACTGCCTTGAAGAATAGCTTAAAAAGAAACCTCTTCGTGGTGAATGGGAGATGTGACATATCTCTTTTGGCATCTAGCATCAAATACTATGCTAAGACGGAGTGAAATATGACAGACAGGCAATAATACTACGACACTTCCGGTTTGTTCAAATGTCTATAATGAAATGCAGAGGCATAAAAAAGAAGACAAATATGGTGCTACTACATGTACATGCAACAAAGTGGAACCTAAATATTAATTACTTAAATTGAATTAGTTCTATGACTATGCGGATCACCAGCAATGTTTTTACTGAATGATGTTACCCTCTTCATGAGATACAACAAAACACCACATTTGAATTATACAAGTTCTTTGTTTACTAAGTTGAGGCATTGGTTATCAGATCATTTGTGATGTGATTGACAATCTGTGCAAATGCATAGCGATTGAAACAGCACCTGTTAAATCAGAGCAAAAATACTCTATTCATTACAGTGAAGTTCAATTTGTTAAGACACCATCCTGACACGCTAAAGAAAATCAGAATGATTTGTTACAATCTTGAATTCAGAAGTATTTGAATTTATATATATATATATATATATATATATATATATACATATACATATATATATATATATATATATATATATATATATATATATATATATACTTTCAATGAGACCCGCACTAGCCTTTGGCTATGGGACCATACAGTTTGTGCCTATTTTGTATAAGATACGAGTGCAATAAAGAGCATTCATTCATTCATCCATTCTGGACATTTAATGTTCAGGTATTAGCAGTTCGTTATAAAAGGATAAGAAAGAAGCTATATGAAGAGTAAAATAGAGCTTGGTATAACATTGCTCAGAGGCCAGCAAAAGAGCTTAAGACCTAGAAAACAGTTGATTTTTTAGTGTTAGTGAAGGGCGTTAAAACTCAATTGCCAAAGACTAGCAAAGGTTTTTTTTTAATCTCAATCAAGAGGAGCCTTGCCTTGGTTTTTCTGCTAAGAAAGCCTTTTTTTTTTGACCACCAAAGCCTCCTCGGGAGGTGTTATAGCATCTAAAGTTCGTAAGTACTTTTACCTTCTAAACTAACTGTAACCAGACAAACTTCCTAGTTGAAATGTATGGCTGCAAGAGGTAAATCGAATTTTTTCATTATGCTTTTAAAGGAGAGCAACGTAGGTTCCTTCTGCTCTGCTGTGCATGAGTCTGCAAGCACAGAAACCTATACAAATACAAAACATCTGTACATAATGACAGGCTCCTAATAGTGCTGTGATCAAGTGCTCCCAGCCTTTATTTAGCTGCAAATAACTTGCTTAAAGTGCCGCAGATGTTGTTTCGTACCTACTGACCATATATTTTCGACAAATACTATTACGCTGTGCTATAGTCAGTAGGCTTGGAGTACCACTTGAGTGTTTTTTAAAAACTAATGGACCAGCTGTTGTTGATCGTCTGAGCATGTTTTCACAACCAAAAGTTTACACGGACAAATGTTGCAACAATAAAATGTATTTTGTATTAATTATGCTAAGTAGTGGTCTTTGAGTTGCAGTTGAAAATCGCAGTATGGTAGTGCATGATCAAAGTGTCAAGGCCCTCTACTGCCCTGTTCTGGAAGAAATCTACAGTGGAAGAAATCTACAGTGAATGCACAGCCACCATAAAGAAAGCGGCAGAATTTCAATAAAGAAGGGTGTAAAGCAGAGACATACAATCTGTCCAGTGCTATTCATCTCGCGTTTACAGGAGGTTTTCAGGACCCTAGATTGGGAAGAGTTAGGAATAAGAGTTAATGGAAAGTATCTTGGTAACCTGCGATTTGCTGATGACATTGCCTTGATGAGTAACTTAGGAAATGAATTACAGCTCACAATTACAGAACTGAACATGGAAAGCAGAAAAGTCGGTCTCAGAATGAAGTTCCACAAAACTAAAGTAATGGGCTACAGTGTCGGCAGAAAACAGCACTTTGCGATCGGTGTAGATATGGTAGAAGTTGTAAAAGAATATGTCTAGTTAGGACAGGTAGTAACCGCGAAGCCGAACCATGAGAGTGAAGTAACTAGAAGATTAAAGATGGGGTTGATCACATTCAGCAAGCATTCTCTAATCATGAATGGTAATCTGCCACTAACCCTAAAGCGGAAGGTATATAACAACTGCATCTTGCCAGTATCTACGTATGGAGCAGAAACCTGGAGGCTTACAAAAAAGTTTGAACTTAAATTGAGGATGACCGAGTGAGCGAAGGAAAAGAAAATGATAGGTGTAACTTTAAAAGACAAGAAGAAAGCAGAGTTGGTCAACGAACAAACCAGGGTTCAGGATATCATAGTTGTAATCAAGAAGAAGAAATAGACATGGGCCGGGCACATTGCATGTAGGCAGGATAACCGCTGGTCAATAAGGGTAACTGACTGGATTCCCAGAGAAGGCAAATGCATGAAGGGGAGAAAGAAAGTTAGGTTGGTCAATGAGGTTAAATAGTTTGCAGGTGTAACATGGCAACGAAAACCACAAGACCGGGTAGATTGCGAGATCATGGAAGATGCCTTTGCCCTGCAGTGGGCGGAGTCAGGCTGATGATGATGACACCTTCAATGTACGACGAGGTTTATATTTAGGTGTTAAGCAAAAAGTGAGCATTCCGAAGTTGCACTGAAGGCGAAGCACTCGCTTTTTATGCAGATCGCAATTTACAGGTGACCACTTGACACACCAATCATACAATGTAGTGATACGGTATGAGCCGAGCCATGTTTTGTGGACAAAGGTAGAGGAAGACGAAGTTACTTGGTTCGGCCTATGTTCGCCATCATCGCCGATCGTCACCTATCTCTCCTGTAAATAAACATAGTTGAACTCAATCTAACCGTAACAGTTTTATGGAGGAGGTGCTGGGTATCTAAGCAAGCAACACGGTTCTGCGACAACCTGAGCTACGCCGAAGCCGCCGCATTGCTGGGCTACCTTCGTTACCGCTGGTGGTTGAGATGTTTTACGGTGAAGACGGAACCCTGAACCCCGCAGCTGACGGCACTAATGTGACCACGGTAGCGAGTGTTGACAACTACGCGCCTTCTGAACTTACATCTACAATACGCGAGATCGTGCATGAAGAACTCAGTCGACACACTCGCGCGACGCGTCTTGCGAAGGCACACCCTTGCCGGTTACAGACCCGCATCAGCATCCTGTTTCTATTGCTGCAGAAGGCATCGGGGAGTATGAAAACGTTTCTTGCACACCACCGAGGCCGCAGCGCAGTCACTACTAAGACACCAGGTACCAGCGCCACTTCAGTTACCCTCGACAGCTGGCAGTCGAATAACAGAACCCGAACGAATACGCACCTGTGTCACCACACCCTCGCGATGCTTTCCGAAATGCATATCGTCAAACTCCTGTGTGCTACAGCTGTTGTGCTCCGGGACAGATTGCTCGGTTCTGCCGTGGACAGAGAGAGAGAGATTATATCGAGATACGAGCCATTATCAAGACCTCCTCGTGGTGGCCACAATTATTGTGACAATCTTCGGTGGCCCACGTATCCCAATGGCACCCAACGACAAGAGAGCTGGCGTGGAAACTCCCCCGCTTCTGACCGTAGCTTGACACCTCCGCCTGGACGAACCAAGTAACTTCCTCTTCCTCTACCTTTGTCCCCAATACATGGCCCAGCTCACACCGTATTAATATGTATAATGCGGTGGTCCACAGCGGCTCATGTCAGCAAAACCCTAACAACAAAATTTGCCAAAAGCGTGAGCAATAAGCTTGTTTCCAAGATCGATTATGTACATGGGCTTCTTTGCAGACGTTGTATTTTTTCTAGAGCCTTGCCTAAGTATGATGCACCATTTATGCGCAATTTTATTGTAATTAGTGGACTGATTTTTTTGCATTGTCATGTAAGCAACAGTCAAAGAAGTAGAGGCCATAAAAGTGTACAGAACTGAACGGTTTAGGTTGGTATAAGCATTCACGTGTGATCACCGACAGCGGATATCGCAGTCACAGTTTTTTTGTCTATGCGACTTGGACTACCTGTGCGAGTAGTGGAAATAATGCGATATTCATACCGCCGGTGTCACAGAGACACTTGTGATCGCGGTCAGGGTATCTCCGCCAAACTTGATGCTGTGCAGCACAGCAGCGACAAAGTTGTCGCGCGCGATCAAAATTTCTCCAGTAAAACCGGTATTAGTCACCGCTACATGTTCCGGATGAAATAAAGGGCAGCTCGACCACATACAGCAAGTACCCGTGTGGCAGTGTTCACTAAAGCGCGTCACAGCGCAACGCTCATTCAGAACAAACGTCCATACAGAACAGTCAGCACTCAAGCATCAATAGAGGAAGCGCTGACACACACATAACACAGCCAGCGGCGCCTTTATATACCCGCACCGCTCCAACCAGCGCGGGCGCACCGCTAAGGACTAAAGTGCCTAGAGATTTTCGCGCAATTTCGTACCTAGGCCGCGCGCGGTCGTGAGAAAAGCACCTAGCGGGAGGCTACTCTTATTAGTTTGTGCCATGGCTCTCCGTGGCGCTGCAGTTACCTGTCTGGAACGGTGCTAGAATGTAATGTCGCATCCAGGAAATAAACATATTCCACTCCTTCGCCAACATGAAGGATACAACACACGTTTAAGAATCACAGACTTCACCACTTCGCGAATATCATGGATACAGCACACGTTTACCAATAATGTTTTCCTGAATAGTGCGAAAAACAAGCCTATATGGCCGTCACATACCATCATTGCATCCATCGCCGCGATGTGTTCTGCACCGCTTTTGTTCTACAAAACTGCATTAGTTCTTAAACGGTGGATTAGAAAGACATCGCGGAAAGAAGAACCATCCGACCACGGCAGGCGCTATGCCATCGTCACTCATCTGTCGGCTGTCACTACTCTAGTCACTAGCCCGATTACCCTCCTCAAAGGCCAGGACGCACATGCGAAACGAGGCCAGGCTGACGTTGCTTTTTTATCTGGTCTCCATCTTGGAGGTGAGTGCCTAACTTCTTATTTACTCGCCGTTTGGATTACAGCTCGTGCCACTAATGATCTGTGTTGTGTAGTACCTATGCAATATCTCAGATTAGGATGCTTCGAGTAAAGTTGAGGCCATAAACGCAGTGCTCCTTTGCCGATGTCGGTTTCGCGCAGCTTGTATGATGCACGCTTTTTCTGAGATGGAGTACGTGCTGAGAGCATAAAATGAATCATTTACGGAAATCGCCGGTTGACTGTGTTTGTCGTGTTTAAATTTCGAGCGTGACATTTTCATTGCGCTCCTAATACTTGACCACAGCACATGCATTACTCTATGCCAACAGTGTTTGGGCTTGTCAACGCCATAGTGGAGCCATTTAATGTGTGCGCCTCCCTTTATGCTGGCGGCGCCGAAAGAGGATGCGATATCTGCCATGAAATCTTGGCGCGCTGCAGTCTACGCGCGTGTTCTCCCCGTCGGGCCGAAGTTCACCTCCTCTGCGTTGTCTAGGAAAAGGGGGCTGAAGGCAGGTATCACCGAGGTGCAAACAATCAGAGTAAACTTCAACTCAAGAAATGTAAAGCGGCAGTGAATTCTTCCAAAAAGCTAGAAACAATTACTCGTAAAACGCGTTCTAAAAATAATAAAAGTGTTTGCTTCATCTGCCGCGGTGGTATTGTGGTTATGGTGGTCGGCTGCTGACCACGCGTTCGATGCCTGCCGTGGTATATAGTCGCGTTTTGATGGAATGAAAATAGTAAAGGCCCGTGTATTGTGCAATGTCAGCGCACGATAAAGATGACCTAACGGTGAAAATTGCCGGAGGCCTCCATCATGGTGTTCTTCATAATAATTCGTGGTTTTCGGACGTCCAACCCCAGGAATTTCATTTAAACATCTGTGAATCACCAATGCGGTTTCTTACTGATAGCCACAACCCTGTTGGACAGTGCTTGGGTGGTAGGGCCATTGTCAGGCAGTTAATTCTGCCTTTAGCCATACCATCCCTCGACATGTATTATGTTGAAATAAACAATTCAATCAATCAAAAAAAAAAAAAAAAAAAATAATTTTCCGTGTAGAAAAATGGTAGTATTTTCAGCATATGAAGATTGTGGTTCATATTGGGTATTTTGTTCATTGAGAGATAACATTTAGTGAAATATGATAGTTCGTATAAGCTTATTAGAGTTTTCTTTCTGTGGGAAAAAATAATTTGACATGTGTACAGTGCCAAATCATTTTTATAGCTGATGAATATGTTGCAATGATATTGGTTTTTTGTAAATGTTTGGTTGTAAGTTTAGCATTGAGGTGCTCCTAGTTAAATTGTTGTGGTGAATATCACATTTATTCGTAACCTTCATTGGTTACTGTCAGAGAAAGTCATCAAATTGATTTTATTTTAAGAGATGAAAACTTTTTTGATGTGGTTGCTGGACTCTGTGCTTGCCCGTTTTTTACCTCGAGGCAATGCATCTTTATGGTGAGTACAAGCTGCACAGGCATGAGGAGCATTTAGACAACGTGTAGAGAGGAAGAAGAATATGTGCCGCAGTGGGTCACGCCTTGAGCAAGAGGAGCCGAGCACGAGCTGTTGCCCGAGCGTTGTGTTTCCTGCGTCGGTTCCTGCCGCCCGCTTTCCGCATCAATAAACCTGTTGTGCAAGAACTACTTGCGCCAATAAAGCCCGTTTCAGAGTGGTGGAGGTGCTGGGTAACTCAACCTGGAACTCTGCAACAGGAAACTACCTGCCATCCCAGACATGGCTGAAGAAAACACCCAACAAAGTACGACCCAGCCTCCGATGGTCATCGTGCCCACTGCGCTACGCGTGCGCGATCCACCTTTTTTCGACGGTACTGATGAGCAAGATGTAGAATATTGGTTGTCGACATTTGAAAAGGTAGACGCAAGCAACAAGTGGGACGAACCTTCTAGCTGCAATATGTACCCTTCTTCCTGAAAGAGGTGGCGAGTTTCTGGTTTAACAACCACTAGTCGGAATTCGCCACTTGTGGTTCCTTAAAGCTACGCATTACCGATGTGTTCGGTCACCCCGAGGTACGCAAGCTCCGTGCCGAACAGCGCCTACGGGGACGCGCACAGCTTCAAGGAGAAGGCTTCACAAGCTACATCTAGGATGTGCTCGACTTGTGCAAGCGCCTTGACCCTTCAATGATCGAGGCCGACAAGATCAAACATATTTTGAAGGGGATAGACTACTACGCCTTCCAGATGCTGCTGGCCGAGGGCCCACGGACCGTGTCCCAACTCGCCACTCTTTGCCAGAGCTTCGAGGAGTTGCGCAAACAACGAGTCATGACACGGCGTCCAGCGGCTACCGATGAAACTCTCGCGGCATTGAGCCTGGGTGGAGACCACAGCGCAATCATGTCCGAAATCAAACGATATGTGCGCGAGAAGGTGGCCCGACAACTTTCGTGCCTGTCGTATCTACCGGCAACGGAACCCTCTTCTGAGCGTCTCGCGCCCGCCATCAGGCAGGTAATACAGGCGCAGGTCTCTGAGGCATTGCCGTCCGTCTCTCAGGCAGCAACCGTCACCGCGCCATTCACTTACGCTGCTGTTGCTGCTACTCCGCCACGACCTCCACTTGGGCCGACTCCCCAGCCTGTACGAGTATCAATTACGCCATTTCCAGCAACGCAACAGCGCTTTAATGGAAACCCTTGGCGCACAGTTGACAATCGTCTGATCTGTTAAGCATGCGGAAAACAGGTCACGTGGCGCGCTTCTGTCGCCGGCGCTTCGCAACGGGCCCGGCTGCACCTGCGAGGTACCCTGCCTACTCTTTACCGGCCCCGTACAATGCGCAACGAGAACTGCCACGTCAATGCGACCGACAATCAGTGGAACGCGACCCGTCACCAACCGAACTAGACCACCACCCTGCTGCCGACTACCGATCATTCGGTCCCCGTCGCTCATCCTCACCACGCCGCTACCGTTCTCCGTCCCCTCTGCGTCGCCGACCGAACCATGTAGAGACGAAAAACTGACTGCCGCAGCTCCGGAGGCACGAGCTGCGAAATCATCGCATTGTACAAGTCCTCGCCCGTCCCCCACAAACGTTCTGGAAGTGTTTGTTGAAGGTCTACAAACTCTTGCGCTTGTTGATACGGGTGCCGCCATATCTGTGATGAGTCAGAAACTCTGCCGTTCGATACGAAAAGTAACGACACCGCCTTCCGACGTTTTGCTGAATACCGCGAGTGCGCAACCAATTCGACCTGTTGGAGCATGTACGGCCAGAGTAAACATTCAGGACGTCCTGTACCACATCGAGTTTCTCGTGTTGACCACTTGTGCACACGACGTGATACTTGGATGGGATTTTTTGTCACGCCACCACGCCGTAATTGACTGCGCTCGTGGACAGGTGGAATTATCTGTGATTTCAGATGCGCCATCTACAGACAATGAGCGCACTCACCTGGGCAAGCTTCTTGTTGCTTCCGACGTTGATGTTCCTCCTCTTAGTGTCTTCGTTGCCCCCGTCAATGCCATCGTAGTCACCGTACTGTGGCGACGTTTTCAGTCGCCGCCACGGTACCTCTCTGCCATACGCCGTTCTGCCACCTCACCAGGATACTTCCGGAATTGTCGTTTGCAATCCCAGCTCATGCCCTCTCAACTTAAGAGCTCACGAAACACTGGGCTATGTTCATCCTGTTGATGACAACGTTATTGTGCCTATTGAGTCCCACGACCCTGGCCAGCAACTTCAACTGAACGCCGTTAATCCTCTTTTACGCGGGATGACTACTCCTCGGATATCTTCAATCGTTTCCTCCGGATCAACGCGACCAGCTGATAACCCTTCTGCATGAATTCCGAGATTCAATTGACCTTCCTCAAAAGGCACTGAGTCAAACTAACACCGTCGCTCACACAATCTACACTGGAACGCACCCTCCTTTGCGGCAACGCCCCTACCCCGTATCACCCAAGAAACGAAGTGTAATTGCAGAACAGGTGGATCATATGCTTCAGCGTGGTGTCATCAAACCATCTTCTAGCCTCTGGTCTTCACCTGTTGTGCTAGTGAAGAAAAAAGACGGTTCGATTAGATTTTGTGTCGACTACCAGCGACTGAACAAAATTACACGGAAAGTAGTATACCCTCTTCCCCTCATCGACGACGCTATCGATTGCCTACAAGTTGCCGAGTTCTTTTCTTCGCTGGACTTGCGTTCAGGTTACTGGCACGTTCCGATGGTAGAGTGTAACCGTCCCAAAACAGCATTCGTTACGCCGGATGGCCTATACGAATTCATGTTTATGCCATTCGGTCTGTGCAATGCACCTGCAACGTTTCAGCGAATGATGAACAGGATTTTACGCTGCTTTAAATGGCAGATATGCTTATGTTACCTCGATGATGTTATCGTATTTTCTCCTGATTTCCCTACCCACGTCGACCGTCTGCTAGTGTCTTACCAAGGCAAACCTCTAGCTTAACCTAAAGAAGTGCCGCTTCGGAGCTCGCCAACTTACTATACTTGGTCACGTTGTGTCAAAGGATGAGATTTGCCCCGACCCAGACAAACTTCGAGCCGTAGCCGACTTTCCGAAGCCGGCTTCACTCAAAGAACTTAGGAGCTTCATCGGCTTGTGCTCGTATTCTCGTCGTTTCGTCCACAACTTTGCAACAATAATAGCCCCACTTACACAACTACTGAACGGTCCAGCTAATCTTTCTAACTGGACCCCGGAATGCGACGAAGCTTTCCTTACACTGCGCCGCCTACTTACGTCCCCACTGATTCTACGCCATTACGACCCAAGTGCCCCCACTGAAGTGCACACAGATGCCAGTGGCGTTGGTCTGGGAGCAGTACTCGCGCAACGAAAGCCCGGTATTCCAGAGTACGTCATCGCATACGCAAGCCGCGCCCTCACGAAAGCGGAGATGAACTACTCCGTAACTGAAAAAGAATGCCTCGCAATCTTTTGGGCGTTAAGCAAGTTTCGTCCTTACTTGTACGGACAAAGTTTCGACGTTGTGACCGATCACCACGCACTTTGTTGGTTGGCGTCGCTAAAAGATCTTTCAGGTCACCTTGGATGTTGCGCTCTTCGACTACAAGAATTCGCCATTCGTGTCGTCTACCGCTCAGGACGAAAACACTCTGATGCGGACGCCCTCTGACGATCACCAGTGAGATCCACCGCAAACCTGCCTTCGGACACCAACTTCTCCATCGCTCCCATTTCCGTCACAAGCATGTCGTTTGAACAGCGGAAAGACCCATGGATAACATCTCTTCTTAACATTCTTTCTGACTCTTCAACGTCTGCCTACCCACGCGCTCTTCGCCGCCAAGCCACACATTTCGCGATACGGGACGCGCAACTATACCGCAGAAACTACCACGTGGATGGTCGTAAATGGCTCTTGGTTATACCACGCCACATGCGATCTCATGTCTGTGCGTATGTTCATGACGACCCACAACATGCTCACGCTAGTGTGTTAAAAACATATCAGCGGATCTGCCAGCGTTGCTACTTGCGTGGTATGTACACTTTTGTAGGAAAATGCATTCGGTCTTGTTCATTATGGCAACGACGAAAAATAACTGCCCATTCACCCGGATTATTACAGCCTCTACCGTGTCCGGCGCGCCCTTTCGATCGCGTTGGTATCGATCTATATGGTTCCCTTTCTTACAGTGCCACTGGAAATCGTTGAATCATTGTCGCCGTCGACTATCTGACGAGGTATGCTGAAACAGCTCCACTACCTACGGCTGGTGCACGTGACGTAGCCAATTTCGTTTTGCGACGCTTCGTACTGCGTCACGGGGCACCACGTGAACTACTAAGTGATCGAGGGCGTGTCTTTTTATCCGAAGTTGTACAACAACTCCTTCAGGCATGCCGCACGGTGCACCGCACCTCTACAGCCTACCACCCGCAGACCAACGGTCTAACTGAGCGCTTCAACCGAACGCTAGGAGACATGCTCGCCATGTATGTCAATTCCGACCAATCACACTGGGATGTCATTCTCCCATTTGTGACCTATACGTACAACACCGCGAAGCAGTCAACCACAGGCTTCTCGCCTTTCTTTCTTCTATATGGGCGTGAGCCATGCTCCAGCCTTGACACCATATTGCCGTATCGTCCCGACGTCTCAGAGTTCAGCCCTCTTTCTGAAATTTCGCACCACGCTGAAGAGTGTCGTCAGCTGGCCCGATCATTCACCTCGGACAAGCAAGCATTCGAAAAAGACCACCACGACCGCGACCAGCAAGTCGAGACTTTGGCCGTGGGCTCGCTTGTCTGGCTCCGACTGCCCTTCCACTCCCCAAGTCTCTCCGCTAAGTTTGCCCCCAAGTTTCACGGTCCTTATCGCGTCGTCGAACGTCAATCTCCTGTCACATACGTGATCGAGCCGGTCACGCCATCTACAGACAGGCGATGCCTTGGTCGTGAGACTGTCCACGTGAGTCGTCTCAAGCCATATCACGACCCACTCCTAATCTCGTCACCTTGACTTGCCAGGATGGCTCGTCTTCGTCGCCGGGGTATTGTAGAGAGGAAGAAGAATATGTGCCACAGTGGATCACGCTTTGAGCAAGAGGAGCCGAGCGCAAGCTGTTCCCCCGAGCGTTGTGTTTCCTGCGTTGGTTCCTGCCACCCGCTTTTCGCATCAATAGACCTGCTGTGCAAGAACTACCTGCGCCAATAAACCCCGTTTCAAACGTATCAATTTATTTCGTGCTTACTTTAATAGTTTAATATCTAGTATACCAGCGTGCATGTGTAACGAGAGATCAAAACCGTACTAGGGTGCATTTAACCACATGCAGCTATCTTCTGACAGTTCGAACAGTGTGCTTACGCAACACTGGTAAGTGAAACCAATACATGCAAGAACTTATTACCTGTGTGCTAAAATTTGGAAGTTGCAAGGACACCACAATTAAGAAAAATAATGTTACGAGTAACTTGTTCAATGATCTATTTACAGCGACAGAACTCGACGAGCAAGATGGCGCCAGACCAGAATCCAACGAAAACTGACTTCGTCCTCCTCTTTCATGCAGGCGTGTTTAGCGGCTGTTTTGTATCATAACCCCCGGCGGTAGAAGCACCGTCTCGGTGCTAAAATTACGCAGATGATGTCGAAGGGGGGTAAAAGTGCTTTAGCCGAGCCACGTGAACGGTGTCGCTCGAAGCTGACGGTGACTTTGTTGGATCGGTTGGAACAATCTCGTACGTGACGTCTGTCACTTGGCGAACGATACGGAATGGTCCAGTGTAGGGCGACAACAGTTTTTCAGACAAACCCACACGCCGAGTAGGTGACCAGAGGAGCACGAGAAAACCCGGAGAAAAGTGCACTTCCCTATAGTGAGAATTGTAGAGTTGTTGTTGGCGCGCCTGTGAAGCCTGTAGATGGTTACGGGCGACCATGGGCGCGCGTGGTCGGCGCAGGAAAATGGCTCCCCAGCATATTCAGTGGCCGCAGGTAGTAACGTGTCTAAAGGTAAAGTTGGGTCCGGGCCATATAGTAGATAGAAGGGCGAATATCCGGCAGTGTTGTGACGAGATGAATTGTAGGCAAACGTCACATACGGCCAATGAATGTCCCATTCATGGTGGTCTGGCGCAACGTATTTGGCAAGCATATCGGTTAGGGTCCTGTTAAGGCGCTCCGTGAGGCCATTTGATTGGGGATGGTACGAAGTAGTAAATTTGTGCTTGGTATGGCAAGACCTTAGGATTTCATGAACGACAGCTGATAAGAACGTGCGGCCATGGTCGGTGAGAAGTTGGCGGAGAACACCGTGCACTACTATTATGTCGTAGAGCAGAAAGTCCGCAACGTCGGTAGCGCAGATGGTCGGGAGTGCTCGTGTGATTGCGTACCATGTCGCGTAGTCCGTGGCAACAGCAATCCATTTATTTCCGGCTGTGGAAAGTGGAAAAGGGCCCAACAGGTCGAGACCAACTCGAAAGAAAGGCTCGTTGGGAACGTCGATTGGCTGAAGGTAGCCGGCTGGGAGGGAAGACGGCGTTTTGCGACGCTGACAGGGCTCACAAGCGGCGACATAGCGTCGAACAGAGCGGGAAAGTCCAGGCCAAAAAAACCGACGTCGTACCCGATCGTACGTGCGTGAAACGCCCAAATGGGCCGTCATTGTGAGCGCCATGAAGTTGATGCAGGACAGTGGAACGCAGGTGCTCTGGGATGACAGGAAGTGTGTCTGACCCGAAGGAATCAAGGTTTCGGCAATATAGGATCCCGTCTTTCACCAAAAACATTCGTAGGGACGGGTCGTGAGGCGTTGACTCCAGTTTGTCAATGATGGCTTGTAAAGAAGCATCCCGACGTTGCTCTTCGCCAAAGTTTAACAGCTGCGACACGAAAAAAACGTCCGTGATAGCGTCGGTATCGGTTGCTTCGTCAACAGGGTAGCGGGATAAACAATCCGCATTCTGATGTAATCGCCCTGTTTTGTACATTACAGAGAACGTGTACTCTTGAAGGCGTAGAGCCCAACGAGCGAGACGTCCCGTTGGGTCCTTCAGGGAGGCTAGCCAGCAGAGTGCGTGATGATCCGTGACAACACGGATTGAGCGCCCGTACAGGTATGGGCGAAACTTGGCGACTGCCCATACAAGGGCGAGGCACTCGCGCTCCGTGATGGAATAGTTGTGCTCGGCTGGAGATAGCAGTCGACTTGCGTAGGCTATAACACGGTCGTGTCAGCGTTGTTGCTGCAATAGCACAGCTTCTATGCCGTCTCCACTGGCGTCCGTGTGAACCTCGGTTGGGGCTAATGGATCAAAGTGAGCCAAGATTGGTGGCGTTGTAAGCAGTGTCGTAAGTTGCGAAAACGATGACGCTTGGTCATGGCCCCAGGTAAACGAGGTGTCTTTCTTCAAGAGGTCTGTGAGTGGGCGTGCAATGGTCGCAAAGTCCTTAACAAAGCGTCCGAAATATGAGCACAACCCCACAAAACTGCGGACATCCTTTGTGGTCTTCGGAGCGGGAAAGTTCGTGACTGCGCGGATTTTCTCTGGGTCTGGACACACGCCTTGGGCATCGACAAGGTGACCGAGCACGGAAATTTGACGACGAGCGAAGCGGCACTTAGAGGCGTTAAGCTGGAGTCCGGCTCGACGAAAAACGTCCAAAATAGCTGACAAACGATCAAGATGCGAGTCCAATGTGGGCGACAAGACAATAACATCGTCAAGGTAACACAAGCAGGTGGACCAATTCAACTCTTGGAGCAATGAGTCCATCATTCTTTCAAATGTGGCTGGTGCATTGCAGAATCCAAAGGGCATCACCTTAAACTGATAAAGACCATCAGGAGTGATGAGTGTGGTCGTCTCGCGGTCCATCTCGTCGACGGCTATCTGCCAATACTCTGACCGAAGGTCAATAGTTGAAAAATAAGTGGCACCATATAGGCAGTCAAGGGCGTCGTCAATGCGAGGTAAAGGATAACCGTCTTTTTTGGTAATTTTGTTAAGGTGACGGTAATCGACACAAAAGCATCAAGTTCCACCTTTCTTTTTAAAAATGACGACTGGAGAAGCCCAGGGGCTGCATGAAGGCTCGATAATGTTTTTCTCAAGCATTTTGCCGACTTCATGTTGTAATATTGCACGCTCCGACGCAGACACACGGTAGGGGCGTCGGTGAATGGGGGTTGCATGGCCAGTATTTATGCGATGGGTGACAATGGTCGTTTGGCCTAAAGAGTTGCTGGCAAAATCGAAAATGCTACGATAGCCCTCAAGAACATGGCAAAGCACTGCAGCTTGCTCAGACGTGAGGTCCGATGACACCATTCGCTGGATGTCGGCGCCCCAAGAACGTGATGGAGTGGAACCACTGACTGAGCCGCAGCAATCGTCAACTCTAAAGGACTCGACAAGGTCATCTTGGAGAGCAGTAATTTTGGCCAGGGAGATACCCTGTGGCAGAACTTGGGTTGTGAGTGAAAAGTTGACCAGTGGAAGGAAGGTGCGGTTTCTCTTAATCGTCAGAATCATATGTGGCACAGCAACCCCATGCGTAAGCATCACTGCAGGAATCGGGGCCACCATGTAATCACCATCAGGTACTGGCGGCGTGGAGGATAAGTCGACATGTGTGACAGAGTTAGGAGAGAGGCGCGTGAAATCAATGCAGCAGTGGCTGGTTTGTGGTGGGCTAGGCGGGTCGGAAAAAAGGGGTAAATCGAGATGGAGAGAGCCAGCTGAACAGTCTATGAGGGCAGAGTGCGTGGCTAGAAAATCCATACCGAGAATGAGTTCATGAGGGCAATGTTCGATAACGGCGAAAAGAACGACAGTGCTTCTCTCCCCAATAAACACTCGCGCAGAGCACATGCCAAGAATTGCGACATTTCCTCTATCGGCGACTCATACAGCTCGGTTGAGGGCGGGCGTGACAACTTTTCTAAGTCGGCGGCGAAGGTTAGCACTCATAATGGACACATGCGCGCCAGTATCTATCAATGCACTGACACGAACATTGTCGACGGTAACGTCCAAATGGTTCTGGTTCGTTGTTAACGTTAATCGAAGATTTCTTACGAAGGTCGTCAACGCAGCTCCACCTCCAGAAGCTGCACGGCCTAGTTTTTTGGTCGGAGATGCTGCGAATAGGTCGGGGAGGCAGCACGGCGTTGCGGGGGCGACCGGGACTGACGACGAACACGGAACGGTGACCGGTCGTAGCGAGGTCTGCTCAGAGGAGCTGTAGGAGCGGAAAACGTGGTCGGCATTGATGAAGAAAGTGATGGGGCCGATTGGCGAGCAGAAGTGGTGTGATAGTGAGGTGCATAATGGGAAGGTGGAGCCCATCGGCTGCGGCAATGACGTGCGATATGACCAACGCGTCGACAGTTGAAACATATGGTCCTGTCATGAAGGGTACGCCATTCGGACGGATTGCGTTGTATGCGAGGAGCAGAAGGGGGACGAAAAGAAGGCGCAGCAGAGTATATGGCAGGAACAGGATGTAGGCCGACATTCGATAGCTCTTGACGAATGACGGCTTGTATCAAAGAAATCGTGGTTTGGGAAGGCGCAGGCGTCGGTAGTGGCGTGGCTACCGGTTGTGCTGCCTCGACCTCTCGACGAATGATGCGTGTGAGGTTGTCACATAGGGGGACTGGTGGAAGGCGTCGTCACACGAAGAAGTGGCCGCTGTGTTCGGAAGGCGCACGATGTTTTGGGCTACACGGCGGGCTTTAGCTTGTTCGAGACGTCGGCATTCTTTAAGAATGGTGTCGATGCTCGAGACGTTGTTAAAAACCAGAAGGTTGAAAGCATCGTCGGCAATGCCTTTCAAGACGTGGTTAACCTTTTCGTCTTCCGACATGGACTGGTCGGCCTTGGAACAAAGGGCCAAAACGTCAAGAATGTAGGACACGTACGATTCGGTAGAAGACTAGGCCCGTGTGGCAAGAGTCTTCTTCGCAGCGAGCTGACGACCAGATGAATCGCCAAACAGGTCACGTATCTTTTCTTTGAAGAGATCCCAGCTCGTTATGTCGGCTTCGTGGCTTTCAAACTATGTTCGGCGAGTGCCGTCCAGGTAGAAAAGCACGTTGGCGAGCATGAGCGTGGGATCCCAGCGGTGACGCGCTCGTACCGCGTCAGCCAAGTGTCGAGATCAATCGTACCATCACCGGAGAAAGTGCCGGGATCCCGGAGGCGCAGGAGTGTGACGTAGGTGGTGGCTTGGACTGATGAGGACGGCGTAGAAGAAGTACAAGCAGTCGAAGCAGTCGAAAGGTCGCCGATGGTGCGACCGCTGCGTGTCTCCATCGAGGTAGGGGGGTCGTCCACCTCCACCAATAATGTTACGAGTAACTTGTTTAATGATCTATTTACAGCGCACAGAACTCGACGAGCAAGATGCCGCCAGACCAGCATCCAATGAAAACTGACTTCGTCCTTCTCTTTCATGCAGCCGTGTTTAGCGGCTGTTTTGTATCAATATCTATTGAAATTAGACAAAAGGATATGTTTTCGTTATGAACCAATTTAGCCCTATTAAAGTGATAATGCCTGCTATTAAAGTGACAATGTGACGCCACCTGCCGTTGAGTATTTGCAGCAAAGTTTAGACGCACAGAAGAAAAAAAAGGAATACGAAGACACTGATAACTACTGGCATTTAATAAAGCCTCTGCAGATTATATGGCTGTTGTTATCTCTATTTTAAGATTGCTTGTGAAAGATTGGAAAAGGGAAAAAAACATTTAAACCATAGCGGGGCACTTATCATGAAGGTAGCTGACTGTTTTAAGGTCAAGCTTCATTAAAAAGTTGTGTTCTTTCTATTCAGTTCTGTTTAAACTTTGCAGGGTGAAAGCTACCTAATATCTCTTATGCCACTTCCACCTTAAAAGGAACAGAGTTGATACCTTTATGTTGTTATTGAAATAGAATCAATTATTTTTTTCACTTGAAAACAGAGTTGACACCTCAATATTGTGTTTGAAATAGAATCAATTGTCTTTTTTTGAATTGGAAATGAACCTGACAATTTATTTCAGCAAAACATTTTACACTCACAAATGGTATGCCTTTTTTGAACACTCTCAAGCCTATGTGCTTCGATCATTACTAGCTTATAAATAATAAAATGATTTACATGACAGGTTGCAATAGTTCCAACTTTTGTGTACTAAATTGGCAAGCTCTGATTCTTTTTGAAAAAGAACTGAAATACTACAGGGCAAGTGACTGGCTCAGGTGATTAGTGTCAAGATGTTTTTGAAGCCCATATACACATACTTTTATATTTTGTTGCATATATTTCATTTACCACACTCGTTATAATCATGCTGTTCTTTAAGTTCTGTTAGTGTTATACCTTGAATATATTTATTATTCACAGTGCAGAAGAAGGCACGGAAATATTTATAAAAAGTGTGGTTTTTAAACACTCTCATGAACTAAATCCAAATACAATACAGTGAATCTCATGATTAGGGAATTTTGAGATCAATTTCATTTGAAAGATTCAATGGCAAGCTGTCTTGGCTGCATTTTTTTACTCATTCAGTCCATTGTTACTAAGTTGATATATATATTTTTTGTAAACTTAGAAGCTGTCAGCATATCAATGTTTACCAAAGATGTCAATCGCACTGATGCCTCAGGAGTAGCTGAAGGTACAATATTATGCCTGCACTCACATCTGTGCTTTTAAGAGCACAGGTTTCAGGTTTATCTATATGAGGTGCGTGTCAGGGTACGGTGATATTCGTATCGTAATTTCTGCCAGGTAAAACGGCGCTTCATTGTAGCTTGTTCAGTCGTATATGAGTACACGTATATTGCACATTACATTGTTTTAAACAAGGATAGTCAACATTGCAAACACACTCGGCATTGCTTCAAAACGATGCCCGATTAGTCTTCTCAGGAGCATTTAGTCACTAGTGTGGCTATGTACACCACCTTGAATTTCATGGTACAAATGCAGTCTCAACTGGTATTTACTGCATCTTTTCATTGAAATTTTTCACTCGTTGTGAAGGAGCTATTATTGGCAACAGATGTACTGTTGTACTGACTCCTTAATGCTTACTCTGAGATTTCCAAAGTGCATTCTTGCTGTTCCTGAGTTAACATAGGCAGTGAATCAGATGTGGGTCTTACCCACATCCCAAAGACAGTAATGTGCATGTATGCACACAAGTGACTGATGAAAAGGGTTTGACATTATGTAAGACAAGCATGGCACGATATTCATGTCACAGGGTCATGACACAGCAGTTACAATGTCAAACTATTTATTTTCTTCCAGGTGCTGCTTCTGTTGTTCTTGGGCCAGCTCTCACCTCTCATGACAGCACCACTATGACTGTTCATGCCACAAGCACCTTTGTGACCGGATGTTCCAGGAATTTGTGTCATCACATCACCAGCAAATTATCAAGCGCCATCATTTTCGCTGCATCCTCCACTGCCAATTCTGGATGGTTTTGCATTCAGTCCAGCAGCATGGAACTGTGACAGATAATCAAGCAGCTCATAAGCACACCCAAATCTTTGTTGCATGAGGCTACAGCATTACAGTCAAGATTTCATAATGATTGTTAATGTTCTTCCACGTTAGTGAGTGTGAAACAAACCTGTACCATGTAGATGATGTTTACTTTGTTGTCATTATCTAGTTTGAAATTTGCTTTCGGCATCACACATTCAAAACATAGCCTTCGAAAGGTCACATTCAAGAACCGCAGTTTTAATTTCTGTGTTGAATATTACACTGAAAACCTTGAGTCCTAGTGAATGCAAACATTTAGTGCTGGGCAACCTAGCAAGAGTTTTGTAAACATCGCTGGCACAATGTTACTGTGTTTGACAGCATACCAAATTAGTCAGCTAGAGCACAAAACGTTAAGTTAGCACCAACTGGAGCATCCAATTCGTTCGTTATTTTATATTACTTCAGTGGAATGAGTGGCGGTGCCATAAAGGAACTTGTATAAAAAGTCAGCGACTATTACTTGATTTTGAGAGCGCATGCTTAGGCCACTTCTCTACTAGTAAGATCAGACCCTTCATTGCCAACTTGTATAACAATTAGGAAGTTCAATCTGTGATGAGTATCAGCTTTCCTGTTGCAAGGCAACACCTCTAGCTGGAAGTTCATAACATCATTTTCAATTATGAGTGCGGCTTCGGAAGACTTTTCTTGTGACACTTGACTTGCTAGCCTTTTGACTGCCTACATTTGTTACTTGATACGGGCCCTCATGTATGCAGTGTTTTCACAGTTTTCTACAGCTCTGGATATGGTTAGTCGCTAAATATTATACTAACACAGCAAAACATTCCTCTGAATTCATTCACTTGGGTTGAAGACTTTCTTTTGTGCAGACCTCTGTTTACATCTGTTAATAATGACAACTTTTCTTCTGCTTATGTAACATCTGTTGTAATCCAAGGAAATGTGCTGAGTGGAGGCCTGTAGCCAGAGGGGTGCCCCAGGAGTTTGTGCCCCACTCCCCCAAATTCGCATGTTGAGGGTTGTCCTACTAAGCATGAGTAATGAAAAAAGTCATTTTTCATGGCCATCAACATGTGCCCCCCCTCCAGAAAACATTCCTGGCTACAGGGCTGTCTCTTTATGAGCTCGTTATTCATTCTTGCTCCTTGCCATCATTAGTTTTTACTTGGCATTGTCTGCTTGTGTATGAAATACAGGGTGTTTCAAGAACTGTGTCCAATATTCTTTTAAAGTGAGAGAAAGGAGGTACTTGCATGCTAGTTGCAGCATTGTCTTTTTGTGACAGAAGAAATCTTCAGATAGGCACAAACAATAGTTGCGGCAGTGATTATAATAGTTAAGACAATTACCTTTTTTGCCAGTGGTAAAAGCTGGTCGAATCAAGTGGGCAAATTCAAGTCCTTTCTACAGAAAGTCTATAGCCACTTTGAAGTTTTGGAAAAGCAGCCACTGATAATCACCGTGGAGTGATGCAATGTGCCTAATGTCACTGTCGAAATGAAAATCGATGCACGAGACAGGACATCTACTATTCATTTCAACAAAGCCCTCAATGACGACACTCTTTTTCTAGCTGTTATCAACCCTCAATTTAGACAGCTTTGTGCCGCTTATCGACGCTCAGTTAATCTTATTCCCCAGTGCAAGATAAACAGTGTGGCCATGGAGGGCATTATTCAAGTGAATGGTAGATTCACTGTTTAGTGCATCGGTTTCAGTTTCGCCAGCTGGCCCCGCCGCGGTGGTCTAGTGGCTAAGGTACTCGGCTGCTGACCCGCAGGGCGCGGGTTCGAATCCCGGCTGCGGCGGCTGCATTTCCGATGGAGGCGGAAATGTTGTAGGCCCGTGTGCTCAGATTTGGGTGCACGTTAAAGAACCCCAGGTGGTCTAAATTTCCGGAGCCCTCCACTACGGCGTCTCTCATAATCATATAGTGGTTTTGGGACGTTAAACCCCACATATCAATCAATCAGTTTCGCCAGCTGAATTGAGCAGAATGCATCGCTCTGCGGTGATTACCAGTGGCCGCTTTTCCTAAATTTTAAACTGGCTAAGGCTTATTTGTAGGAAGGGGTTCAATGAGCCCCTTCGACCCGACTGGCTGTTAGCACTGGTTAAATAGATAATTGTGTTAATTTCTGTAATTACAGCCACAATTATTGTTTGTACCTATCTGAAGATACGGTAAAAGATGTCAAACAATTTTTTTTCATAAAAAGTTTTAGGAATGCACTCGATAAAAGACATTTCTGGAAAGGTAATGAAGTTATCTAACTTCAAAATAATGACCTGCTTATGTATATCAATTTTGAAGGCTTTTCACACGAGCAATATTGATAAATATCCCACATTTGGTTTTCTTCAGGGAACATGGTAAGTTCCAAGGACACAAATGAAATATGTGCTGGTGGCCTGTCAACATGCTGCAAATTAAAAATATTTTAGGCACTGATGTTATTGAAGATCTCTGAAAAAAACTGTTAGTGTCACTTTGATTGAAAAACCTCTGTATTCAGCATCGGAAACTTGCCTAGGAGGTCGCATTATGAATATGCACAAAACTTCATTTTAGCGCTCTATGTAGAAGCTATTTATAGGTGAAGTTAATACAGGGTATTATTTTTAAATATGAAAAATATTTGTTTACTTATATATCTGCACCAGCCTTCCGCCTACGTAACTCAAGTGACATGACACACTTGTAAGGGCAATCTTCAGCAGATTTCCACTGACCTGGCGTACAAAGAGCAAATTTGGTTCTCTCTACAGAGCAATTGAAATGGGAAAGAGGTTATCGTCTGCATTCTATTGCCAACAGAGGGGTGCTACAAGGACTGGTATCAGTGTGGTGACTTCCAAATGAGCCATGCAGCTTTAGAGACATAAAGTCAGAAATCCTTCTTTCCTGGGCTGTTCTGCATATGCAGTAGGCGTGTTTGATACGCCTAATGAAAATATCTAGCCATATGCAGTACATACATATTGTAGCATGCTTAGAGCATTGATGCAGTACACTGATAAACGCTATAGTAAAACAACCACTTCCTATTTTTCTGGCTCTCAGGAGCCCTGCTCCCTGAGACCCAAAGCCTGTCATAAGAATACATAAGCGAAAAGAAATTTTAAATTAAGAACTGGTGGCCAAGGCGATAGTCTCGTTTATGTTGTACGTTAGGAATAACTGTCTACTTTATACTTTTTAACGGCTTGATGGCTCATCTGGGAGTCATCACCAGTGGCGTAGCCAGGAAGGCAGGAGGAGCTGCTTAAGTCTCCCCCCCCCCCCAGCACATTCCAGGTATTTTGTATCCTAAAGCCGTGGATTGTCCTTCTACTGTGACCGGTTCATGACCGCCTAGTTTATCGATGACTCAGCAGAAGGTACTAGTGTGAGTGACAGACAGACGAATTCACGGTTACCGATAAAACTTGCTGGAGCTTCGCTTTACACATCATCGTTCACTTCATAGATATGCTGTCATTTTCTTAGTTCTGCATGTGCATACCTACAAGCTCACATGCAAACACACAAGAATGTACATAAAGTATGACTAAAGTTGTCTTTCCCTCACACACCACCCCCAAGCAAAAAATATTTTTTTGCTACGCTGCTGGTCTCGACACTCTAGCGACATTCATTGTAGTGCACCTCTGTTGGCAATGGAATGCACATGATAGCCCCAATTCAATTTCAATTGCTCTGCATCAAGCTTGCTGTGTGTCTCTCAGGTCTGTGGAAGCCTGTTGAAAAATTCCCTTGCGAGTGCTTGATGCGGCTTGAGTAAAGTAGAGGTAAAGCTGGTGGAGATACAAAATTTCAAAAAAATACTCCTGAGTTTAAAAAAGAAGGCGCTTTAGTAACTTCACCTATATTGAGGTAGTACATAGAGCTTCAAAATGAAATGTGCACTTTTTTTGTCTGACCACCAAGGCAAGCTTTTTGACGATGAACACAGAGCTTTTCCCAAAAAAAAGGGATATTCACAACTTTTTAGACTATCTGCTAAACTTCAGTACGTAAAATATTTTTAATTTGTAGCATGTCAAAAAAGACACCAGCACTTATCCTATTTGTGTCCTTGGAATTTGCCATGTTACCAGAAAAAAACCCAAACTTGGCGACATTATTCAATATTGCTCGTGGGAAAAGCTCTTGAAGAATTATCTCTTGAAGTCATTACCTTTAGTTAGGTCACTTCATTACCTTGCTGGAAATGCCATTTATTCAGTGCATTGAAAATGATATTTGAAAAAAAATGTTGTTTGACCACTTTTAGCTCAGTCGGCGCCATACTACAGACTCTCACAACTCAGGAGCAAAACTTTTGGCAACGGACTTAAATGACCAGGACGAGTTTTGAACTTCGAGAAATGTGAATTTTTTTCCGCTATATTCGTGATGTTCAAAGGAATGGGTGATTTTGCATGATATAACCCTAATTGTTGAACTGTTTAATGCATTGAATAACTATTTTGCTACTTTTGCCTCAACTAATATTGTTAGCCAATATTTTGGTGTGTTTATGAAGTTGTTTGTGCTTTCAGCCATTTATTTCGATATGAATGTAATATATTTTATTGTGTGTGGTCATTTATATTTGTGCTGCAAGCCAGTGCCTTTAACAAGGCCTGTTAGGAGTCTTGAAATGGATAAATTTATTGGCGTTACAACGTTTTTTGCTCTGTACTCGTCTGGTGTGACTGTGCAGACAAAATGTTTTTCCTCTTTTTCAGAAAAGAAGTCTGCACAATATTGTTTAAATAAGAACACAACACATGTGCTTTAAGTATCTGGAAGTTTTGATATTCCTTCTTTATATTTGAAATTGCAGATACAGTGCTGAAATAAAATTAATTTTTTGACAAGTTTTGTTCACACAACTTGTAGCAGGTCTGTGCTGTATTTCGCTTTATGATGATGGGAAAATAAAATTTGATTTCAGTGAGCAGGAAACTTGCCCTTGTTGGTTTTAAAACATTTAAATTCACTTTGTAAATTTTTTAGCATGCGCGGGTGCAGTCAAAAGTTCCCAAGTGACGCTGTCACAGGATTAATTGAAATAATGGCTTGGGATATTGCGATTGACCTTGTACTTGCAGAACAAAGATCTGCTGTATACATATACCTCATGTTGAGTCTAAAAGAAACATGTTTGTTATTTACAGACATGTAGCAATTGTAATATGAATAATGTGTGTGAAATGGCCTTACGGAGGAAGTGTTGTTCTGTAGCAGCCGTTACTTTATTTCTTCATTGCCGAGATCTCAGTGAAAGTTTAACGGGCTGTACCTATGTGTTCTACGTGATCTCTGGTGTACTATTTTCTTTTTACAAAATTGCTTGGCAGCATGTTACTTGCGCCTTTTTACGTAATCAAGGGAAAATATTTTTTGCAGTGTACTACTACGACTACGAGGGACGAACGGGGGCAGCTATAAAAAACTTCGCTCCTAAATAGTTCCCCCACCTCCTCGAAGGGAATTGTGAAGAAATGCGAATGAGTTTTTAGCACGGAGAGAGCATACCATTTCCGTCAGACATTCGCCTTCACCGACTTCTGTCATCGCCTTGTCGCAAGCCAGCGAACGGTCGAGCGTTAGAAACGAGCGCACAAGAAAGTGGGGCGCCAGCGTTCTCGCACTGGCTTTGGCATTTCAAAGCAGCCTCTTGAGCACACATTTGCGGATGTTCTTCAGAGGCGCCCAGCCAGCGAACGGTCGCGAGTATGGAGCGAGCGGACGGTAGAGTGGGGCACCAGCGTTCTCGGCTGAGCATTTGCGTTTCACAGCAGCGTCACGAGCACACGTTTGCGTATGTTCTTGAGAGGTGCCAAGCCAGGGAAGAGTCGAGAGTGAGGCATGAGTGGATGGCAGAGTGAGGCGCAGGGATAAGAGAAAGCACACGGCGAGAGAAGGAGCGTTGCAGCACTGCACCTATTTTCTCCAACACTCTCTCGTACCACAGGCTCTAGTCCCTAGGGGCGAGAATAAGCGCGTGCACCCGCAGAAGTTTCAGGGGCGAAGCTCTTTAAGCTGTGGGTTGTTACTCCACGATGTACATAGCGGTAGTGGTAGTAGCAGGTAGTTAACTCTCGTTTAGTCCTTGAAATGTTCGCTTGATGGCGGTACTTCTATATGATGAATATATGATGAAAAGATGTAAAATGGCGATAATTAAAATGTTCGCTAGATAAATTGAGGGACGGATGGATGGACGTATGCACGTGCGGACAGGTGGAATAGTACAAAGCCGGACGCACAAAAATGGACTGACTGACGCACGGACTGACGCAAAGATGGACGGCCGAATGGACGAACGGACGCACGTATGGAAGGACGAACGAACTGACTGAAGGAAGGATGGAAGGACGAATGCATAGATGGAAGCAGAGACGCACGGATGAACGCACGAACGGACGGACTGTCAGACAAATGGACGCGCGGGTGTGCGGTTGGATAGATTCACGAACGAATAGACGGACCGATGGATGCATGTACGTTCGCACGGATGCCTGAACAGACGGAAGCAACAACGAACGGATGGACAGAAGTACGAATGGACTGAAGGAAGCTTCATACCAATCATCATCATTCATTCTTGTATAGGCTTTGATTTTTTGTAAGAGAGAGAGTGAGCGCGTAGAGAAAACACCTGCCAGCGCGCGGACACCGCAATGGACAACGCCGGATGCCTGACATAGCCATACTAATAAATTCGATCGTATTTGAATGCTGTGACTTGCTCGCGGTCCAGGAGACTTAGGTTACTACTGAAGACAGGACTAATAGCTCGGTATTACAGTTTTCACTGTGGTACAATGCATGTGTGAGCCACGCGAGGGGGACATCAGTCTAGTGTATTATTCAATGGGAAGAATTTTAGCGAACTTCGGCGACTTTGAGCGTATCTATCTATCTATCTATCTATCTATCTATCTATTTATCTATCTATCTATCTATCTATCTATCTAGCCACCTACGATTTTTAGCTCTCCTGGCCGTTTCGATAATGCTATCGATACAAAACTTGGTCGGGCATAACATGGCTGTGTGAAGAACAATTTTTAGTAGTCATGACACGAAAATCGTGTCATATATGTCATGAATGTCATGATTTATGTTTCATGGTCCTGGAGCTCTTGCAGTGGTTCATTTCACATGCCGCTTTGCAAAACTGGTGTGGTATGACATGCTTGCATGGGGAACACAAGCGATACACCCTAACATGAAAATCATTATATGCGTGTCATGTAACAAAATGACTACATGCCACGCTCATGATGCACTCGCATCCGTTACGCTAGCGTCACATATACCAAATTTGGTATTATTGTACGTCAATGGATGAAGAAGGTATGTGACTGGGGCAAACATCATAATCATTAAATGCGTGTCATGTAACAACATGATAACATGCCACGCTCATGATGTGCTGGTGGCTGTCTCGCTAGTTTCAGTTATGCCAAATTGGGTATTACTAGACGTGAATGCATGACGAAGGCATGATACTGGTGCAAACATGATTAACATTAGATGCGTGTCATGTAAGATTATGAATACTTGCTACGCTAATGATGCGCTCGCGGCCGTTTCGCTAGCCTCCCATGTACTAAACTCGGTATTACGCGACGCGAGCGCACAACATATATAAGTGACACACCCAAACATCACAATGCTGACATGCGTGTCATTTACCAAGATGACTACATGCCACACTGATACCCTGGTAGATACATGCCACTGATACCATGGGATACCCTGGTAGAACGACGCAGAAAGCTGCGCCTGAAGCTTTTTCATTCCATTTACTATGGTACGGTTAACATACAGAGAGACATATATATAATACCGCCTAACTATAGGTCCCAACGCGTGGACCATGACCGAAAAGTAAGAGAGGTTCTATGCCGCACGGAACTTTTTAAGAAATCTTTCTTTCCAAAAACAATCCACGACTGGAATAGGTTACCTGCTGACATCGTCAACGTAGTTTCGAATGAGATGTTTTTTGCCCTGCTGAAATGATTGTTTCTTTGATCTTTTTAGGACGTACTGTATGTATTACTGTTCTTATCGTTTGTTCTTCTTTCTTTTGTCCTCACACTGTATACAGAAGGGAACTGTGGCTATACTCCGGTATCAAATCACTTATTTTTCCTGTTGAAGTGACTCAACCTTGTAGTGTTCTTGTTTCTCACATATACTGCATACTGCTGTGAATAACTTATGTTGTCGATCTGCTGTAGCTGTTGTTGTTGCTATTACCGTTTTCCACGCTTTATATATGACAAAATATTGAACTGTCCAGACTGACTGTAAACCCCTCCCCCACTGTAATGCCTCTGGCGCTGTGGGTACTAAATAAATAAATAAATAAATAAATAAATGATGACGCGCTCGCGGCTGTTTCCCTAGCTTCACAGATGCCAAATTTGGTATTACGTGATGTGAATAGATGACGAAGGTATGTGACTGGTGAAAACATGATAGTCATCAGATGTCTGTCGTGTTCGAACATGACTACACGCCACAGTCAAGGCGCCGATACATTTCGACGTGAGCCGAAGCGCATGCTCACCGGCGTTCGCGCCAGGCGCCGCGAATCTGCCATATTGTCATGGGGTCGTGACGTGGCCGAAGACAGGAGACTTCGTGTTGGGATTTAACTGTTTATTTGGACGAACCTGTGCACAGTAAACGGAAAGTCCGATTACAGCAGCAGTCTTGCACAGATAGCAGTCTCAGACTGATACCGGCGAACAGAGCGTCGGCCTTCGTTCAACAACTGACAAGCGGCGCAGTGCGTCGGCATTTATACTCTTGCCATAGAAAGTTCTGGCGTTATCGCTGGCGGTGGCGTAGGTTCCAGAACAATCTGTACCGTTCGCACAGTGGGCGTGATCTTATCGAAATGGTCTACTACAGTCCGGAACCTTCTGGAAAACTGCAGGCGCGGTTTGCGCTGAGAATCGTGTGGTGTTTTGGGACGATAACGAAAACTTGGGAAATGGAACGTGGCACTGCCCCTCCTCTGAAAAAAGGCATCGATCCAATGCTTCAACTAAAGATGAAGGTACAATAATAATGCAAGAAAGTACAATGAATAAATTACGATGAAACATAATACAAAAACACTGTTTCAGTTTGTTAAACGCGCATGAAACGGCTTGAGGCGCGCGACATGCACGACTTCAGGTCGCGATCGGCGTCGTTGAGAGTTCGTGATGCCGTCGGGGACAACCTCGTAATCAGGAGGGCCGAGACGTCAAACCACCCTTTACGGTCCGAGGTAGCGTCGCAGAAGCTTTTCACATAGTCCACGTCGGCGTATCGGCGTCCACACCCATACACGTTCACCGGGCTGGTATTCCACGAAGCGTCGTCCAAGGTTGTAAGGGTGGCTGTCTGTCGTCTGTTGAATCTTGATACGGAGACGCGCAAGTTGTCGGGCTTCTTCGGCACGTTGAAGGTATTTGCTCACATCAAGGCTTTCTTTGTCGGTGACGTTGGGTACATGGCATCGAGCGTCGTTGCCGGGCTCCTTCCGTAGACCAATTTGTATGGAGATATCTGCGTCGTCTCCTGCACCGCCGTGTTGTATGCGAAGGTCACATACGGAAGAATGGCGTCCCACGTCTTGTGTTCGACATCGACGTACATTGACAGCATGTCGGCGATCGTCTTGTTAAGCCGCTCGGTGAGGCCGTTGGTCTGTGGGTGGTACGCTGTCGTCCGGCGGTGGTTTGTTTGGCTGTATGCCAAGATCGCTTGAGTTAAGTCGGCAGTGAATGCCGTTCCTCTGTCGGTGATAAGGACCTCCGGGGCGCCGTGACGTAGGACGATATTTTCGACGAAGAACTTAGCTACCTTGGATGCACTGCCTTTTGGCAGGGCTTTTGTCTCTCCGTAGCGGGTGAGGTAGTCGGTAGCTACCACGATCCACTTGTTTCCGAAAGTCGACGTCGGGAACGGCCCCAGTAGGTCCATACCAATCTGCTGGAAAGGTCGGCAAGGTGGATCAATTGGCTGCAGAAGTCTCGCTGGCCTTGTCGGCGGTGTCTTGCGTCGTTGACAGTCCCGGCATGTCCTCACAAAACGAGTGACGTCGGTGGTAAGGCGTGGCCAGTAGTACCTTTCTTGTATCCTCGCGAGCGTGCGAGAAACACCGAGGTGCCCTGCCGTCGGATCGTCGTGCAGAGCCTGCAGGAGTTCTGGTCGCAGAGCTGAAGGCACCACAAGGAGGTACTTAGCTCGAAGCGGTGAAAAGTTTTTCTTTTGTAGAAGACCGTTTCGTAGGAAGAACGACGCAAGTGCGCGCTTGAATACCTTCGGGACTTCAGCGGTCCTGCCTTCGAGGTATTCTATTAGGGTCTTAAGTTCCGGGTCGGCCCGCTGTCGTTCAGCGAAGTCGTCTGTAGTTATCGTTCCCAAGAAGTAGTCGTCATCCGGGTCGTCGGGTAGCGGTTGGTCAACAGGCGCACGAGAGAGACAGTCGGCGTCGGAGTGTTTTTTGCCGGACTTGTAAAGGACAGTAATGTCATATTCTTGAAGTCTCAGGCTCCATCGTGCGAGGCGACCTGAAGGGTCCTTCAAGGTGGCTAGCCAACACAAGGCGTGGTGGTCGCTCACAACTTTGAAGGGCCTGCCGTAGAGGTAGGGGCGAAATTTTGACGTAGCCCAGATGATGGCGAGGCACTCCTTTTCTGTTGTGGAATAATTTGCTTCTGCTTTGGATAGCGATCGGCTGGCGTAACTAATAACCCTTTTAAGTCCGTCAGCCCTCTGCACAAGAACAGCGCCGAGACCTACGCTGCTTGCGTCAGTATGTATTTCTGTCTCGGCGAATTCGTCGAAATGGGCAAGTAACGACGGCATCTGGAGGCGATGTTTAGGCTCCTGGAAAGCGTGTTCCTGTGGCGTTTCCCACCTTAATTCCACGTCGGCCTTGGTAAGGTTAGTGAGAGGATCGGCGATGCGGGCGAAGTTTTTCACGAACCGCCTATAATAGGCGCACAGGCCCAGAAATCGGCGCACGGCCTTCTTGTCAGTGGGCAGCGGGAAGTTGGCGATGGCGGCTGTTTTCCGTGGATCGGGACGAACTCCAGACTTGCTGATAACGTGCCCCAGAAAGAAGAGCTCCTCATACGCAAATCTGCACTTTTCTGGCTTCAGTGTGAGTCGGGACGTCTTGATGGCTTGAAGTACAGCTTCAAGGCGCCGAAGATGCTCGTCGAAACTCGAGGAAAACACGACGACGTCGTTCAAGTCGTCCATTTTTCTTCAGCAGCATGTCAATAGCTCTGCAGTCATGATAATGGGTGATTTTAACCTTTCTGACATAAACTGGAGTACCATGCACCACACCTCACAGGGATCAGAGGATTTATTTGATTTAATGTTAAATTTCAACCTCCATCAAATTGTTTCATGCCCAACTCGTGTTCAAGTAACAGCCACAAGTGTACTAGATTTAATACTTATTAGTAGTCACCTTAGCCATGTGGACACTCAAGTTGATGTTGTAGAGGGCATTTCAGACCACAGAGTGCCTGTTTGCCGGTTAGCACTTGATCACAGATTACACCTACAATCAACAGTAAACCATGTCCCAGACTTCAGTAAAGCAGACGACGCCAGCGTACTAACTTATTTAGCCCATGAGTTTTACGAGTTTGTGGAATTGAACTGTGATCCCGCCACAACTGTAATTGACCTTTGGCTAAGGTTCAAGCACATTGTTCTGCACTGCATGAATGAATTTATACCACTGCGGCGTACACGGCCGCAAAAACATAATCCCTGGATCACAAGAGAAATTCTACACGCAAAGCGGAAAGTCAAACGACTTTGGAAAGCGGTAAAAACAAAACAGTGCTGCAGTGCGAATACATCAAAATTAAAAACAGCTATTTCACACTTTAAGGCCAAAACAAAGCAAGCAAAACAACATTACTTTGAAGTAACGCTACCGTCATTCATTACTGGTAACCCACAAAGGTTCTGGAAGCATTTCAGCCCTAGAAAAAACAGCAGTCCTGAACTGTCATTGCAACAGAAAACGGCGAAATCTAATATGCACAACAACTACTTCCACTCTGTTTTTACAAAAGATGACGGGAAAATTTCACAGCTTGCACACATGAATAATATTGTAATCAGCCCTACAGATGTAGTTGATGAAGGAATATTTTCTCTTTTGCTCGACCTAGACCCCAAAAAATCTTCGGGACCAGATGACATCCCCAATCCCTTTCTTAAGCGATATGCCGAATGGTGCAGCAAATACCTTAGTATGGTTCTCCGCAAATCTCTCGCCGTAGCAAAACTTCCAGACGACTGGAAAAAAGCTAAAATAGCACCGATTCCCAAAGCAGGAAATAGCGATAATCCTTCAAACTTTAGGCCAATATTTTTAACAGTACGTCATGCAAAATATTAGAACATATAATTTTGAAACACTTAACCGTTTTTTTAGAAGATAAAGCCGTTTTGTTATCTTGCCAGCACGGGTTTCGCAGCGGATTATCGACTGCCACGCAACTAACAGAAGTTGTTCATGATTTAGCATTATCTAATAACAACTGCACGCAAACGGATATCATACTATTAGACTTTGCTAAAGCGTTTGATTCCGTATGTCACAACAAATTAATTGCAAAACTTCGAAGTATTATTGGAGATGGAATATTAACCAATTGGGTTAAGGACTTCTTAACTAATCGTTCACAATATGTCCTGTATGACCAAGTACCATCAGAAAACTTGCCTGTTACATCCGGAGTACCACAAGGCTCCATTTTCGGGCCTTTGTTATTTCTTGTTTTTATTAACGACATCACAGACAGTATCTCTTGCACCATTAGGCTTTTCGCCGACGACTGCATTATTTACAAAGAAATTAACAGTCATTCAGATCACCTTGCACTAAGCGATTCTTTACACCATCTTTCCAACTAGTGCGACATGTGGCAAATGCAGATTAACCCCCCAAAAAAAAACAGTGTGCATGACGATAACCCGAAAAAAAGAAGCTATCCAGTATGACTACAGCATTAAAGGCACCAGGCTTGAAAAAGTGAATGCGCACAAATATTTAGGCATCACGATAACGTCAAGCCTAAGATGGGATTCGCACATTTCTAACATTACTTCGGTTGCTCTGCGCAAGCTCTTTTATCTTCGCAGATGCCTTCGGTTGGCCCCTCACTCAACCAAGCTTTTAGCCTACACTACTTACGTAAGACCGGTATTAGAATATGCTAACACAGTATGGTTTTCTTATACAGCCACTAACATTCAAAAGCTAGAAAATATACAGAGGAAGGCAGCAAGATTCATCTGCAACAAATATAAGCGCACTGATTCTTCTACAAATATGTTAGCAAGCTCTGGCCTCCAAACACTTGCGATTCGAGCAAAACAAGCGCGCCTTAAATTTCTTTTTCAGCTACTTCACAACCATTATAAAATTGACCCATCCTTGTACATGCGTCCGTCAGACTCCCGCGTTATTAGGCACAAACATTCACACACACTGAAAGAGTATTCTTACCCCAATGACACGTTCAAGCACTCCTTTTTTCCACTTGCCATAAGGGAATGGAACTGTTTGGATTCCTCCATAACTAGTGCGAAGTCGGTATCCGACTTTGCACTAAATTTAGAAAATATGTTTTCTTAATGCGGCTATACTCGCATTACCAGAAGCATTGCGCCATCAGTGAAAGCGTATTAGTGGAGTGTACAAGTGTTAACTGGAGTGTTTAGAAGTTTGCTATTTGTTTGCCTGTGTACCACTGCACTTCATGCAAAATTTTGCTTTTTTTTGGTAATGGTTTCTTTGTCTTTCCCGATGTAAACAATTTTTATATTTTTCGCTCTTATACTTTGTGATGACTGTCATTTTACTACATTCCTGTTTCTGTTTTCTGCGCTGTTAATGTACCACCTGCATGTAAAATCTGTACGCCCACCTGCTATGGTCTCGGAATGAGACTGGCAGTATTGAAAATAAATAAATAAAGTACACAAGGCAAGTCTGCCACTTCAATCCTGCCAGTACTGTATCCATAACGCGTTGAAAAGTTGCAGGCGCTGAGCGAAGGCCGAAGGGCATCACCTTAAACTCGAAGAGGCCGTCCGGTGTTATAAACGCCGTCTTCTCTCGGTCGCTTTCGTCGACTTCGATTTGCCAATAGCCAGTGTTGAGGTCCATTGACGAAAAGTACTTGGCGTTATGGAGCCGATCAAGTGCGTCGTCTATTCGTGAGAGAGGGTACACGTCCTTTCTTGTGATTTTGTTCAGGCGGCGATAATCGACGCAGAAACGTAGGGTCCCATCCTTTTTCTTCACTAACACCACGGGGCATGCCAATGGGCTCTTGGACGGCTAGATAATGTCATCCCGCAGCATTTCGTCAACTTGTCTCTTCATGGCCTCACGTTCTCGCGTCGAAACCCTGTACGGACTCTGACGGAGTGGTCTGGTATTTTTTTCGGTTATGATGCGATGTTTCGTAATTGGGGTCTGCCGAAATTTCGATGACGACAAAAAGCAATCTTCGTATTGCAGGAGCAGGGCCTTGAGCTGTTCTTGTTTATCTTTCGGAAGTCTGGGATTGACGTCGAAAGCTATGGAAGGAGCTTGGTTCCTCTGAGCAGGTTCCGCTGAATTGGCGAGGGTGAAAGCACTGGTGGCTTCGATAATTTCTTCGATGTATGCGACCGTTGTTCCTTTGTTCACATGTTTGTACTCATTGCTTAAATTCGTGAGCATAACTGTTGCTTTGCCTCCCCGCAGCTCTGCAATTCCTCTTGCGACGCAAATATTTCGGGTGACCAACAGATGCTGACTGTCTTCAACGACGCCTTCCAAGTAAGGTGATTTAGGAGCGCCGACTGAAATAATGACGCTTGAGCGAGGCGGAATGGTGACTTGTTCTTCCAGCACATTCAAGGCATGTTGTCCTGACGACGTGCGCGGCGGTAGTGCTTCTTCTGTGGATAACGTTATCGACTTTGTTTTTAGGTTGATGACAGCACCATGGAGGCATAAGAAGTCCATGCCAAGGATGACATCTCTCGAGCAACGCTGTAGGACAACGAAGTCTGTAGGATAAATACGGCCGTTTATGGTGACTCTCGCTGTGCAGATACCTGCAGGCGTTACGAGATGGCCTCCAGCTGTGCGGATTTCAGGGCCTTTCCAAGCTGTCCTAACTTTCTTTAACTTCGCGGCGAACGACCCACTGATGACAGAATAGTCAGCTCCAGTATCGACGAGAGCAGTCACACTGTGGCCATCGATAAGAACGTCGAGGCCACTAGTTCGCCGTCTCGCATTACAGTTAGGGCGTGGCGTCGGGTCACGGCTGCGTCGGCTTGTTCCGCTGCTTCCATGTTGCGTCGTAAGGCCACCTTCGGTAAGTGAGCTTCCGCCGTCAGGGCTTTGCCTGGTTGGCGTTGTGTTCGGAAAGCTCCGTCGCGGCGTCGTCGTCGGAGGAGGATCTTCGGTAGTTCGTCGCACAGCAACCGCACCTCGACCGGTTGCTGCCCTAAGTTTCCCGGATACGGGCTAGGGGACCGGCCCCGCGTTGGGCCGGAGTACTGCCGGGGGTGCGGTGACATGCGGCGGCTGGGCGACGGTGAACGGGAAGGACTTCGTGGTGTCCATTGAGTTCCTGTCAGGTAGTCGGCGATGTCACGTGGCCGTTCCCCTGGCTGCGGACGTGGTGCATCAACGGCGAAGCCACCCAGTCCCATCTGTCGGTACTGGCAACGGCGGTAAGTGTGCCCGGCCTCGCCGCAGTGGTAGCACAGTGGGCGGTGGTCAGGGGTGCGCCAAACGTCAGTTTTCCTCGGCGCACTGCGCTGGCCCGCTGGCGAACGGTAGGTCGTCGGTGGGGGTGGTGGTGGCGGTGGTGTCTGGTGACGGAAGTGCGACGGGGCGGCGTTTCGGCGTGGACGGGGAGGAGCGTTGTGACGCACTGCAGCGGCGCAGCTCATAGTTTCTGGCTCGGGCAGCGGTGTTTGGGGAATTCGAAGCGATTGCCAAACTTCTTCTCGCACAATGTCGGCGATCGAATCCGCTTGAGGTTGCGCCAAAGGCAACAGTTCGCGCAGCTCTTCCCGCACGATCGCTCGGATCGTTTCACGCAGGTGTTCGGAGTCACTGGCTTGAGCAGCAGCGCATTCTGGAGTCAGGCGACGATTATACTGTCTGGTGCGCATGTCCAGGGTTTTTTCGATGGTGGTCACTTCGGATACAAATTCTTGGACGGTGTTCGGTGGATTCCTCATTAGTCCCGCGAAGAGCTCCTGTTTGACCCTTCGCATGAGGAAACGAACTTTCTTCTCCTCAGGCATGTCTGGGTCAGCGTGACGAAATAGGCGGGTCATCTCCTCTGTAAAAACTCCAACCTTTTCATTTGGTAGCTGAACTCGGGTCTCTAGTAGAGCAGCGGCCCTCTCTTTGCGAGCGACGCTCGCGAACGTCTGCAGAAATGCGCCGCAGAAGACATCCCACGTTCAGAGCGTGGACTCCCGATTCTCTAGCCAGGTCCTTGCGGTGTCTTCCAGGTAGAAGTACACACGACGGAGCTTTTCTTCGTTTTCCCAGTGGTTGAGGGCGGCCACACGGTCGTATGTTTCTAGCCAGGTTTCCGGGTCTTCAAACGATGACCCATGAAACGTTGGTGGTTCCCTGGGTTGATGAATGACGATTGCGGGCTGGGACGCTCCGGTCGTCATAGTGGCTGCAGTGGAGGTCATGGCCTTGGCTTTTCGCGCCTTGTCTTGTAGAAGCCCGTACTCTGGTGGGAGACCTTGCTGTCGGCGGCTTGTTCGCTGCTCTTGGTTGGCGTCGGTGTCTTCTCCGCGACGTGGGCTGAGTTCACGGCTTGACGGGGGCATCCGGTACATGAACGAAGCAGCACCTCCACCATATGTCACGGGGTCGTGACGTGGCCGAAGAAAGCAGACTTCGTGTTGGGATTTAACTGTTTAATCGGACGAACGTGTGCACAGTAAACGGAAAGTCCGATTACAGCAGCAGTCTTGCACAGATAGCAGTGTCGGACTGATAGCGGCGAACAGAGCGTCGGCCTTCGTTCAACAACTGACAAGCGGCGAAGCGCGTCGGCATTTATACTCTTGCCATCGAATGTTCTGGCGTTATCGCTGGCGGTGGCGTAGGTTCCAGAACAATCTGTACCGTTCGCACAGTAGGCGTGATCTTATCGAAATGTTCTACTACAGTCCGGAACCTTCTGGAAAACTGCAGGCGCGGTTTGCGCTGAGAATCGTGTGGTGTTTTGGGACGATAACGAAAACTTGGGAAAAGGAACGGGGCAATATACACACAGGCGTGCGCCACGCTGCGTTGTTTTGACGCATGAGCGTTTCAGCGCTTCTGGTGTCCCTACCTTATGAAAAGAGGGAGACGCAGTGTTGTGTGGATAACGCATCATCGCAAATTTCACGGTGGTTTCCGTCGGACCTCGCCGACGGAACTAGGTTGCGCCGGTCACGCCTGGCGTCAGAATATTGAGTGCTAGCGTTTTGCTAACGTAGCGTCGCTGTGTCCAGCGTCCTTGCGCATCAACTCTACATTGGAGTATATTGGGCCCTTCATTGTGTGCTCGCGGCCGTTTTGCTAGCTCCACATGTACCAAATTTCATGTTACATGGCGTCAAAGGATGACAAGATATGACTGGTGCCAACATAATAATTCTGACACGCGTGTCAGGTAATAACATCACAACATACCACGATAATAGCACGCGGCCATTTTGCTAGCTCCACATATACAAAGATTGGTATCATGATATGTCAATTGATGACAAAGGTAAAGAACACATATGAACATGATAATCATGACACGGAAGTCATGTGCGGCTTCATTTACCTCTACATCGTAACATTGTGCTGATTTTAAAGTGACATATCAAGATTTCTTATTCGAGCTTCGCATACCATCGATTCCCACTTTACGTGGGATCTGCCATTTTTTAAATTTCAAGCATTTCTTAGCGAACTTCGGCATCTTTCAGCGTATCTATCTATCTATCTATCTATCTATCTATCTATCTATCTATCTATCCATCCATCCATCTATGTATCTATCTATCTATTTATCTATCTATCCATCTATCTCTCTATCTATCTATCTGTCTATCTATCTAGCCGCCTACGACTTTTAGCTCTCCTGGCTGTATCGATTATGTTATCAATATCAAACTTGGTATGGCATAACTTGACTGTATGGAGAACTTATTTCCCTACTGAAACGTTCCGTAAGATGCGGAGACCTCACATACGGAATTATTGGAATATGGAAGACGTATGATGCGGGCTCCGCATAAGACGTATGATGCGGTCTCCGCATAAGACGTATGATGCGGACTCCGCATCTTATGGAAAGACGTATAATGCGGAAATTACTGAAATGTGTGCATTTTACGTCTGAATCTAGTGCAAAGCAATATAATGTGTAAATTGAATAGACGTCCACATCTTGAGTACATGCAATACTGTGTACAAATCACAATATTTCTTAAATGTGCATGATGAGGGATTGAATCATCGGCATCTTACTAATTGTCGTGATGCGGAAGCAAAATTACCTTTTAAATAAAATACATTACAAAACTACTAAACATGCTAGCGATCATAAATGGTGGTTACATTGCAACACATTAATGCAGTGTTCTATGCAAGACTTAAAGAACTTATAAAGTTATTATTATCAATAGAGAAGCATTAATATACACATCAGCCCTGCTACAATCAATGTGTTTTTTTATTTGTCTGTATGCTCCAGCTGTGAATAGTGACATTGCAGTGTTGATCGTACACAAATGAGGTGACTGCACTGGAATTTCACGAGCTCCACCTAAGCCACAGGATGATGGCACAATGTAACAGCAATTTTAGAACGAAATGTTTAAACATAAATAATAATCATAGCACTGTGAAAGTGTGGCGCTGTGTTTATCTCATGAATGCCTTGTGGAGATCGGCGAAATGCTGCTTGAGGCTCCGGCACCACTGTAAATTTCGAAGGTCACTGCGATAGAACTTATGTGTCCTTCATAGGCACCTGGAAATGAAAATAATTGGCACAAATAATGTCAGAGACACATGTTAGCACAATAGTTTACATGCACAAGAAATATAACACACAGAATGAAACTGAAAATTTAAGACACACAATCCTTCATGTTATGCATATGTGAATAATAGAAGGAATGAGTGTATAAATTAGTTCTGCCACATCAAAAAAACAGCATGCTTATCACAGTGAAAATAACTAGGTTGTCACGGTTTTCAATGATAGAGATAATCGATTAATATGTCCTTATGAAATTATGATTTAAACGCTTCCTGCACAGTAAAACTTTAGGAACTGCAAGTGAAAGCTCTCAATGTTCATTTAATAGTGTGTGCATGTACATCTGCTGCCTTTATACTATACAGTTTGTGCACAAAATTGGCATCTTGAACAATTTTGAGAGTTGAACCTATGCAACTTATGAAGGTTAAAATCACCATGAAAGCAAGCAGGACCAGGACGGTGCCATTAAATATCTGTGCAAGCCAGATAACTATAACCGAACTGCACACATATAGGGGAGCAAGAGTAACAGAAATTCGGCTGCTGACCTGCATGTCGCGGTATCAAACCCCGGCTCCATTTCCGATGGAGGCAGAAATGCTGTAGGCACGTGTGCTCAGATTTGGGTGTACGTTAAAGAACCCCAAGTGGTCGAAGTTTCCAGTGCCCTCCACTACGGCGTCTCTCATAATCATATAGTGGTTTTCGGACGTGAAACCCCACATATAAATCAAGAATAACAGAAATAAACTGCCAACAGGAAAGTTGGGTGCATGTGCTATCTGTAAGTGCTTACACCTTACTACATACAGCATGCTCATTCCATTTTAAATACCGATATTGAAAATAACTGCTCTATTAGGAATGTAAAAGGTAAGGCAGAACTGAACGACTCTACAAAAAGTGACCCTAATATGACATCACGTTTTCTTATAACAAAATTGACTAAGACTCTCAAATATCATTATGCAAGGAAAAAATCTTCAAAAGAACAATCAAGTTGAAGTCATAATTATTTATATGGCTACTATGACTATAACCAAGAAATCGACCTCAACATGGCTAATGTTAGTTTTTAAGGCCTATGTTCACTAGACAATGAACTATACCAGAAAAAGCACAGCGTTCAGGCAAAGCACCACACAAAAAAAGAAAGCAGTCCTTTTTGTTATTACCTACAATGCCTTTAAAATGGTATTTTTACCTCTACTTTCCGCTTTTATCTAAGTAACTGGTGTGAAACAAGTTAGCTGAAAATGCACTGTGCCTCCAAAACCTGTTGGTTGAATCTGAATTTTTAAAAAATGATGAAGCTTGCACTAAATTAGGCTCCACAAGCCTTGGAACAGTGAGACTACATGACTCTTAGGACTACTTTAGTTACTTGTGTTTTGTTTCTGGGCCTAAGCATAAAGACAAGGGCTTAACTGAATTGCTGCTAACAAACAAATGCTTTCGAAATTGCCCGAGCGTCAAAGGATGCTCAGCCATTTGTTGTTTTTTGCACTGGGCTATTCTACACCAAACATATAAACCATACTGCCTGGCGACCATCACAGATGTATAGTTTAAAAAATGATGGTAATTTACTCTTCTGAAAATAGTTATTTGCAGAAATGTTTTGAAGAGAAAAGAGTAGTGGTCACGTGGGTACCTTCAGAATTTCGCAGAATGTCGTGCGGGTGTTATTTGTTTTGATTTGTGGGGTTTAACGTCCCAAAACCACCATATGAATATGAGAGACGCGGGTGTTATTTGTGAGAAAAATTTCAAAGTACCGCTTTTTCTTGCCATATCAAATTTGATCTACATATTAAGTAAAGATGCTTCTTAAAGTATTTGAAGTCAAGTAACATTAGTGCAATTTTTCTGCTACATAGGCTTTTAAGAATTCAGCCAAACTGTTTATCGTTTGCATTTCTTGTATGGCAATACTGCATTTTGTATGAATATTTGAGCCACAAATACTCACTGCACAGAAGTTATATTTTACAAAAAAAATAATGTTAGGTCCAGATTACAAATATCACTATATAATCGTTTTTGTCCACATTGAGATGCAATTCGAGCTGTGTGTTTGTCTAATTGAAAATTACTTTTATATGTAAGTTGAAAGCAAATAAACAGTTCTTGTTACATGGCAAGTGTTATCATTACAATTTTTGTTTAAATGAGGAAAATGATTTTTGAAGTCTCCTATTGAGGGCCATGGAGAACTTCGGAACGGAAGCTGTCGTACATCAAATGCAGAAAACAGCCATCATAAGAAAACTTCAAAAATTCATTTCTACTTTAAGACAAAGTGTAATCATATAACTTGCCATATAAAGAGAACTGCTTCCTTGCTTTTGATGTGGCGAAAAAAATTGCACTAATATTACTGAGCTTCATGCACTACACACAATCACCTTTACTTAATACCAAGACCGAATTTGGTGTAGAAGAGGCAGTATTTTTGAAACACTTTACTTTTTACAAACAACACCCAGACGACATCCTGGGAAGTCCAGAAGGCACCAACGTGGCCTAATATTTTGTTCTCTGCGATATACTTTAGCATTTTGCTGTTTTCAGAAAAATACAGTAAACGAGCACAATATTTTTTTTTCAAAACACATTTAGGACGGTTGGCAAAATGGCTGGGATGTTTGATGCGTAATTGCCTCACTGCCAGCATTTATTCTTCCGAAGCTCAAGCTATCACCTCTCTGTTACTGCCTCCCTCACATACGATGCCTGCATAGGAAAGAAAAAAAAGGCAGGTCCGACAAAGTTCACAAGGCAAGATATTTTCATGTTGGATAAATTCATTACCATAAACAGCAGCAAAATAACATTCATTTTGAGTAGCCCAAGACACAAGTTATATACCAGCATACAAAGAGCCAAGCACAAACTTTTCAATTGAACATGTGTGGTGATAGGCAGGAAGCACTTATTGCAAGACTGATCAGTCTGTAATTAACTAAATGACGTACAATGCACTGTTCAATCCAACACCACATAGGCATCTTTGCTATAGCAAAGCCATGTGTCATTGATTCATGCACTAGATGGCACAATGCAAATGTAACAAAAAAGGTGAAAAAAGAAAACAGGGAAAAAAAAGAAGAAAAGGGGGATGCAAAGTAGGAGCAGTGTAGCACTACTTTTACTTTGCATTCCCCTTTTCTTTCTTCTTTTTTTCTTCTTTTCTATCATTTATCTTTTTTTTGCTTCCCTTACCCCCAAACTCCGACAGGAGAGCACTTTGTATCAGCGCAACCTAACTTGAAAAGAAGCAAGGGCTGCACTCTTCTGCGTTATAGGTTTTTTTTCTTTTTTCAGACAAACATTTCCAACCAAAAGATGATGTCATTACTGACCCCATTTAAACTAACACGCCAAGGATGACAAGGTGACTTCTAAAAAATAGGTCCTCCTATCGCAACATTGGCCAGCCTGTCTGAAGCACTTCTACTGTTCACCCTGATTACCCCACTAGATGTTTCCATCTGTCGACTCACATCTTCATTTTGGATAACACTAAGACGAGCATACATTGATGAATACGCACGAAAGTTTAGTGATGTATCATGTATCAGATTAAGCAACTCTGTTAAAAAATTATTGATAGCTTGCTTCCAGGCTTTTTATACTGTAGCCTGAAACTTCGTTATGTCTTCTATGCACATGAACCAGATTGACAACGTAATGCACAACATGCTTAAGAATACTGCGAGGAACAAGATAACGACAAAGCGACCAGCCACCCAAAATTTTCGCTGTACATTTTTATAAAATGTTCATGTACCCCAAACGAGGTGCTTATGATACAAGCCGAAAAAACCTACAAGTAGGGCCTTGGAGTCTTCTGGAAGTAGACGTGTCGCATTTTTTCTGTAGAGGGCTCTAGACCCATAAGTGAGGAACAAAACTCCTGTATAATGAAGAATCCTGGCAGCTATCAGTTATAGAAAAACCTAATGCAGCTAATCTTCCCCGACACATCTGTACATTTAGAGAGGTGACGTAGCTTCTGTGATTGTGGCAGTAACTCCAACAGGACCAGTGCGAAAATTGGCACTACTTGGCTAGACAAATGTCCAAACATGCCTGCCCGACTCCCTCTAGCCATCCTGGCTGAATCTGACACATGATTTCTTAACTGCTGGCTGGACAAAAACAAAACCACTGAAGCACTCACAATACACAGCGTGAAGTTCCTCTGGAGTGGTCAAGTTCGTCTTCTGCGATGAAAGAGCAGCACAGTGTACTGATAAGGCACTCCTTGCAATGGTTTTCAATGCCACACAGTGACCTTGCTGTTCCTGTCGAAGAGAGCTTCGGGAGCTTGGAGGGTGCTTGCTCTTTCTGGGGCTGCTGCCGCTCCTCGTTTTCTGCTCAAGGTCAACCTGCATAAAGTTGTAGACGAGGCTTTAAGAGCTGTATATAATGATATACAAATTTTCGCGCTGAACACACATTTCCTCGTGGCACACTGAGGAATTTCTTATAAAACTTAAGGCCTCGTGTATGCAAACATTTACAATTGATCCGAAGATGCACTCGACTCTAAAGAAGCAAGTTTGTTATGTAGTGTATATAAAGAAAGGTCATTCAGCACAACCACAACTACAGTTGCACATGAAAACGACATTTTACACGATCCTGTTTATTTACACGGTCCATTTTATTTCATTTACACGGTCCATTTTACACGGTCCTGTTTTACACGATCTGGTCCGCATGAACTCTTGAACCGGGCACCATATAGGTTGAAAGACACACACAGACTTTGAGACAAACCTAGTTTCCCGTGGAGCATCCTCTTGCACTATAACAACACATCTCAATCTAGTTAGTTGGTCAGAACAAGGTGAAAACAGCTCGCACTTGAAAAGCACGGGCAGAAGGAAACGCCTGCACCCTGTGCTTTCTGTACATTCTCGTTGAGGGTGCAGTTTTCACCTTATCCTTATGCAATTTCGCATTTATAACATTGTTCGCTGCATAATCTTTGTGGCGTTAAAGTGTGTGATACCGTCATGTGTATCCCATGTAATTTATAAAAATAGAATACAAGATAGCTTAATTCAAAAATAACAAAGTGCATCCAGCGTCATGTCCTGTAGCCATTCTTTAGGCAAGTGGCAGAATGATTTATTCTTCAAAACATATCTTACTTGTAACCACTGCAACCCTACTGAAACGTTCCGTAAGATGCGGAGACCTCACATACGGAATTATTGGAATATGGAAGACGTATGATGCGGACTCCGCATAAGACGTATGATGCGGGCTCCGCATAAGACGTATGATGCGGACTCCGCATCTTATGGAAAGACGTATCATGCGGAAATTACTGAAATGTGTGCATGTTACGTCTGAATCTAGTGCAAAGCAATATAATGTGTAAATTGAATAGACGTCCACATCTTGAGTACATGCAATACTGTGTAAAATCCCAATATTTCTTAAATGTGCATGATGAGGGATTGAATCATCGGCATCTAGCTTACTAATTGTTGTGATGCAGAAGCAAAATTACCTTTTAAATAAAACACATTACAAAACTACTAAATTAACATGCTAGCGATCATAAATGGTGGTTACATTGCAACACATTAATGCAGTGTTCTATGCAAGACTTAAAGAACTTATAAAGTTATTATGAATTAATTTATCTCATTACCTGCCTTAGAATAAGCG